>BLSH010206719.1:573399-618752 GCA_018402905.1 Glandirana rugosa
AGACGAGAAAGGGGAAAACGATAAAGACAGACGCGAGACGCCCACCTTCGTCAACGTGTACGAGATCATTTATCCCTGTCACTTCAGTGTGACTTGGTACGACACAGGACGACGTGATTCAGTGAGTCAAGAAAGACAGGGAAAGGGAGGTGAAAACACCTATATAGACATATTTATCTTATATTGTATAATTATAAAATAAGCTGGTAAATTTCGTAAATACAACGAGATTTCGTCACCAAGAGTTGAGGACAGGAGTCCTGATAACAACTCGTTTGGGCCTGACATTACAAGCCCGGGCATGGCTTGAAACCCCACAGGTAGTAGGCATGGCTGTGATGGCTTCTAAGGGCAAACCAGTGAAACGCTTGTTGATTGGCTGCCCTGCAGCTATTCAATATGCGTGATCAACTACCAGAACCCGAACCCGAACGTTTTTTGAAATGTCCGTGTTCGGGTCCGGGTCCCGGACACCCCAAAGTTCGGTACGGGCCCGAACATTACAGTCCGGGTTTGCTCAACAATAGTCCTGAGGACAGGAGTTGAGAACCACTGCTTTAGAGCAACATAAATGCTTTAAATGGTCGAATAAAATATTAATATGTTATATTCTATTTATACAGATATATCCACAAAAGTGGAGGGAAAGGGACAGAAAGAACTGAGTGACTTAGTGCAGCAGGACACAGCATGGTTCAGTGTGACTTCACTGTCCCTATTTACTAGAGCATGTGCAACTGCTTCCACCCGCAGAGCGCAGACAGAAATAGCAAAAGGGGAAAGAGCAGATATTTAGTGTGTTCTGCAGGCTGGGGCCCTAAGGACAGGAAGGCAACATGACGAGCAGGAAGTGAGGGAGGTACCGGCAGAGCCAGGGCAGACTTTGAGAACAAGAGGTCACCGACTCCACCAGTGCTAGAGGTGTGCCCAGAAATCGCCAACGACCAGAACTCCAGGATTCTATTTGGGGACTGACAATTATTTCTCAAGAGAAAAAATAATCTTTTATCTCACGGATTAAACCCGGCCACGCTGAGCGTGAGATAGACAAAGCACAGCTAGAGGTTCCCTGTAGACAAGGGGGTTGATTTACTAAAGACAAATAGACTGTGCACTTTGCAAGGGCAGTTGCTCCAGAGCTTAGTAAATGAGATAACGTTTCATTTACAAAGAATACCCAATCACATGCAAGGAAAAAAGAAAAAAAACTTTTTTGCTTGCATATGATTGGGTGATGGAGGTCAGCAGAGCTTTACCACATTTACTAAGCTCTGGAGCACCTGCAAAGTGTACAATCTATTTGCCATTAGTAAATCAACCCCAATGTACTGAGTTCAGTAGATCCAGCGGAAATGATACAAAAATGTTGACCTTTCCTGTAAAAAGTAAAGTCTGGTCCTCCCTTTCCTACTCACAAAGCCTCAAATTAGATACCCAACCTGTTGCCAGAGGACCGTATACTGTTCTCTGGACTATATTTTGTATATTGATCAGCAGTGTGATCATTGACTTATGAAGGGGCTGTAATGATAGTAATCTCTAGCAGTCTTATGTAACATTTCCCAAGCCTTCAGCCATATCAATAATAGCATGTCTCTGACAATCTCCTGTAGTATGTCTTCAGTCTCTGACCATCACCTGTACTATGTCTGCAGTCTCTGACCATCTCCAGTACTATGTCTGTAGTCTCTGACCATCTCCTGTAGTATGCCTGCAGTCTCTGACCATGTCCTGTAATGTGTCTGCAGTCTCTGCCCATCTCCTGTAGTATGCCTGCAGTCTCTGACCATCTCCTGTAGAATGTCTGCAGTCTCTGACCATCTCCTTTAGTAAATCTGCAGTCTCTGACCATCTCCTGTAGTATGTCTGCAGTCTCTGGCCATCTCCTGTAGTATGTCTGCAGTCTCTGATCATCTCCTGTACTATGCCTGCAGTCTCTGACCATCTCCTGTACTGTGTCTGTAGTCTGACCATCTCCAGTACTATGTCTGCAGTCTCTGACCAACTCCTGCAGTATGCCTGCAGTCTCTGACCATCTCCTGTAGTATGTCTGCAGTCTCTGACCATCTCCTGTACTATGCCTGCAGTCTCTGACCATCTCCTGTACTGTGTCTGCAGTCTCTGACCATCTCCAGTACTATGTCTGCAGTCTCTGACCATCTCCTGTACTATGCTTGCAGTCTCTGGCCATCTCCTGTAGTATGTCTGCAATCTCTGACCATCTCCTGTAGTAAGTCTGCAGTCTCTGACCATCTCCTGTAGTAAATCTGAAGTCTCTGACCATATCCTGTAGTATGTCTGCAGTCTCTGACCCTCTCCTGTAGTATGTCTGCAGTCTTTGACCATCTCCTGTAGTAAGTCTGCAGTCTTTGACCATCTCCTGTAGTATGCCTGCAGTCTCTGACCATCTCCTGTAGTATCTCTGCAGTCTGACCAACTCCTGTAGTAAGTCTGCAGTCTCTGACCATCTTTTGTAGTATGCCTGCAGTCTCTGACCATCTCCTGTAGTATGTCTGCAGTCTCTGACCATCTCCTGTACTATGCCTGTAGTCTCTGACCATCTCCTGTACTGTGTCTGCAGTCTCTGACCATCTCCAGTACTGTGTCTGCAGTCTCTGACCATCTCCTGTAGTATGCCTGCAGTCTCTGACCATCTCCTGTAGTATGTCTGCATTCTCTGACCATCTCCTGTACTATGCCTGCAGTCTCTGACCATCTCCTGTACTGTGTCTGCAGTCTCTGACCATCTCCTGTAGTATGCCTGCAGTCTCTGACCATCTCCTGTAGTATGTCTGCAGTCTCTGACCATCTCTTGTAGTAAGTCTGCAGTCTCTGATCATCTCCTGTAGTAAATCTGAAGTCTCTGACCATATCCTGTAGTATGTCTGCAGTCTCTGACCCTCTCCTGTAGTATGTCTGCAGTCGTTGACCATCTCCTGTAGTATGTCTGCAGTCTCTGACCATCTCCTGTAGTAAGTCTGCAGTCTCTGACCATCTCCTGTAGTATGCCTACAGTCTCTGACCATCTCCTGTAGTATGTCTGCAGTCTGACCAACTCCTGTAGTAAGTCTGCAGTCTCTGACCATCTCTTGTAGTATGTATGCAGTCTTTGACCATCTCCTGTAGTATCTCTGCAGTCTCTGACCACCTCCTGTAGTATGTCTGCAGTCTCTGACCATCTCCTTTAGTAAGTCTGCAGTCTAACCATCTCCCGTAGTAAGTCTGCAGTCTAACCATCTCCCGTAGTAAGTCTGCAGTCTCTGACCATCTCTTGTAGTATGCCTGCAGTCTCTGACCATCTCCTGTAGGAAATCTGCAGTCTTTGACCATCTCCTGTAGTATGCTTGCAGTCTCTGACCATCTCCTGTAGTATGTCTGCAGTCTCTGACCATCTCCTGTAGTATGTCTGCAGTCTGACCAACTCCTGTAGTAAGTCTGCAGTCTCTGACCATCTCTTGTAGTATGTATGCAGTCTTTGACCATCTCCTGTAGTATCTCTGCAGTCTCTGACCACCTCCTGTAGTATGTCTGCAGTCTCTGACCATCTCCTTTAGTAAGTCTGCAGTCTAACCATCTCCCGTAGTAAGTCTGCAGTCTAACCATCTCCCGTAGTAAGTCTGCAGTCTCTGACCATCTCTTGTAGTATGCCTGCAGTCTCTGACCATCTCCTGTAGGAAATCTGCAGTCTTTGACCATCTCCTGTAGTATGCTTGCAGTCTCTGACCATCTCCTGTAGTATGTCTGCAGTCTCTGACCATCTCCTGTAGTATGTCTGCAGTCTGACCAACTCCTGTAGTAAGTCTGCAGTCTCTGACCATCTCTTGTAGTATGTATGCAGTCTTTGACCATCTCCTGTAGTATCTCTGCAGTCTCTGCAGTCTCTGACCACCTCCTGTAGTATGTCTGCAGTCTCTGACCATCTCCTGTAGTAAGTCTGCAGTCTCTGACCATCTCCAGTAGTAAGTCTGCAGTCTCTGACCATCTCCTGTAGTAAGTCTGCAGTCTCTGACCATCTCTTGTAGTATGTATGCAGTCTTTGACCATCTCCTGTAGTATCTCTGCAGTCTCTGCAGTCTGCAGTCTCTGACCACCATCTGTAGTATGTCTGCAGTCTCTGGTCATCTCCTGTAGTAAGTCTGCAGTCTAACCATCTCCTGTAGTAAGTCTGCAGTCTCTGGCCATCTCTTGTAGTATGCCTGCAGTCTCTGACCATCTCCTGTAGGAAATCTGCAGTATCTGACCATCTCCTGTAGTAAATGTGCAGTCTCTGACCATCTCCTGTAGGAAATCTGCAGTATCTGACCATCTCCTGTAGTAAATGTGCAGTCTCTGACCATCTCCTGTAGTAAATCTGCAGTCTCTGAACATCTCCTGTAGAATGGCTGCAATCCTTCCATACTCCATAGTATTGGTATGACTATACATATACTTTAAAATGAAAACTCTAAATGTGTAAATACTGAAAATACAATCTAGTTTTCCTTTATAATCCTTCCTGTAGGGATCTGACCCAGGATCAGTACATGGAAGGACACACATACTATACACTTCTATATATGTCCATATGACTGGGCTCCCATTGACTTGTGTGCGTTGCATTCCATAGATAGCTGTGTGATAAAGGACATTCCGGAGCAGTGCTGTGTGTATTGTACAGCAGAGTCTCAGGAAGGTCACAAGAAGCCGGAGATACAGAGATCCAGACTTCTTCTCATATCTAAGGATATATATATATTTATCTTGTTTCCTGCATGTATAAACCTTGTCCATTACAGTGCACAGGACTTTCCTCTGTAAGCTGATCATTTCTAGATAACCTCCAATTCTGGAACATAGTAGCTGGCAGACTTACAAGTCCATCCATAGGACTTTTATTTCAGTTTAAGGTCCCATTCATAACATAAATACATTTAAACCGGAACCCCAAGCACAAAAACGTTTATTTAAAGCCTACTAAACCCCAAATCAAACATTTACAGTATTATATTGCAGCTTACCAATTCTTAGATGTGATGGCTGCATTCGTTTTCTTTTTTTTAGGCTTTCTTTCATATGGTGATCCAGCCAGTAAGTCTGTTGTTTTTCAAAATCACAAGCTCTCCAGCAGAATGTATCAGTTACTGAGATGAGACAAACTATTTAACACTGGCAGGGGTGCTTACAATGATCAGTTTTTATTTGTTTATGGAAAACATTTATCCCAAAAGGAAAAAAAAGCGATTTGCCGTAACTGATCATAAAGTGTGATCTACAGTTTGGCTTTAGTTAGTGTATTTAAATCAGCTAATACATTTAACACTAATCACCCCCACAGACTGATATTGTTGCTGTCTGCTGTGCCCCCTGTGCTCCTCCATCCAGAGTTGTTGTGTCTGACTAATACAGGAGGTGTGTTACTGGTCAGATCACCAGATGAAAACAGGGGGGGGAAAGCCAAAGAAAAACAAAATTCCAACACCACATGTAATGATTGGTAAGCTGCTGTGGGTGTAATACTGCGTTAAATACAACCCCCTGGAAGAAATACATAAAGCACCAGTGGTGTATTAAGGGGACTGCAGGGGGCGCTGTCCACACCGGGTGCTGACTCACTGGGGGGCTGCAGCAATCCAACATTCTTTTATTGTGTTGCACAGGCAGCCACAGCACCCGCTGAGTCGGCACCCGGCGCTCACCTGACAGCAGCAGCTCAGAGTGAGGGGAAGCCTCCTTCCCTGTACTGGAGAACTGCATCTGGTCCAGTGAGCAGTGGCGGCCGGTGGTATATTTTTGTGGGAGGTGGGAGCAGCAATCTGCCCGCCATAACAACCCATCCCCCATCACCAGCCTCCCACTTACACCAGCTAGGTTGAGGGCTTCCTCTGAGTGGCAAGCGGCGGCTTCACCCTGCATCTCCTCCTTCTTCTTCCTCGGCGGCCAATAGGATCACTTCTGTTCTTGGCCAATCGGGTCTCAGGACCCACTTCCTGAGCTGGGATTGGCCGAGAGGAGTATCAGGAATATTAATTCACTATTGTCACACAACTGGGTGGGCTCTGCACCCCGAACCCATCCTTTTTAAGCCAATTAGAGCCTCTGGCTCTAATCAAGTGTTTTTCAAAAATATATATATATATAACCATTGGAATCCATGCGTCCGGTGCCCTGCATGATCTCTGATTGGCTATCACAGTGATCACTGAGTAAAACCCGCCCCTGCAGTCTTGCAGAATATGATGTTGTAGAGAAAAAGATACATTGTATCAAGCAAGTGGAAAAGAATTAAATCAAATAATAGTAGTAATAATTAAAAAATATAATAAAAAAATATAATAATAATACTACTACTAATAATAGAAATAATATTAGAAATAATAATAATAGAAATTATATCACCACTACTAATAATAATAATAATAATAATAATAATAATAGAAATAATAATAATAGAAATATTGCTACTACTGCTGCTGCTACTACTACTAATAATAATACTAATAATAATATCTATTATTATATTAGAAATAATAATAATAGAAATCATGTTAATACTACTGCTGCTACTATTAATACTACTAGTAGTAATAATAGAAATAGTAATATCATTTCTATTATTATTATTTCTAATATTATTTCTATTATTATTATTAATAGCAGTATTAATAGTAGCAGCAGTAGTATTAACATTATTTCTATTATTATTATTTCTAATATCATTTCTATTATTATTAGTATTAGTAGTAGTAGTAGTAGTATTAGTAGCAGCAGTAGTAGTAATATAATTTCTATTATTATTATTTCTAATATCACTACTACTAATAATAATAATAATAATAATAATAATAGAAATAATATTGCTACTACTGCTGCTACTAATACTACTACTACTACTAATAATACTAATAATAGAAATGATATTAGAAATAATAATAATAGAAATAATGTTAATACTACTGCTGCTACTATTAATACTACTATTAATAATAATAGAAATAATATTAGAAATAATAATAATATAAATAATATTACTACTGCTACTACTACTACTAATAATAATAATAATAATAAAAATAATAATAATAATATAAATATTATTAGAAATAACAATAATAGAAATACTATTACTACTACTACTAATAATAATAATAATAATAATAAATAAAAGAATAAAACATCTCCCATGTATGAAGGGGGGTTCATCTTTAAAGCAGTATTAAACCCCAAACCAAAAATGTAATAGATTGCAGCTTACCAATCTTTAGATGCGGTGGCTGCATTAGTTTTATTTATTTTTTTCCCCTCTGCACATGACAGCATTGTCAGTCTTGGAGGAGGTGAGTGTTCGATATACAGTACTAGCAGATTTCAATACACTAACAAACTGAAGCCAAACTCCAGCTCACACTTTGTAATCAGTTGCAGCAAACAGTTTTTACTTTTGGGATAACGGTTTAAATAAATAAAAGCTGATAATTGCAAGCACCCTTGTCAGTGGTAAATGGTTTGTTTCATCTCTCTAACTGATACATTCTGCTGAAAAGCTTGTTCTTTTGAAGAAATACAGACTTACTGATTGGATCACCAGACGAAAATAGAAGAAAGAAAGCCTTTAAAAAAGAAAACAAATGCAGCCATCATGTCTAAGAATTGGTAAGCTGCAATATAATAAAGGTTTGCTTTAGGGTTTAATACTGCTTTAACTCTTCAGACTCTGAATCCAGGAGGTTCCCATGGCTGGGTGCAGCAGAGCACAGAGGGAGGATTGTCTGGGCAGAGGCTCTGCTTGTTTCTGGAGGCAAATACAGATGTTGTTATGAGTGCTGCCAGTTAAGGTGGCGCCAGATTACTGCCAGCTGCCGAGTCACCCTGGGGACGTCTATCTGCCTGACTTAAACTATAACTATGAGATCTTAATGAGCTGTGCCACAGAAGCGACTGGTCATAGTCATAAAAGTTAAGGCGGTATTAAAGCCAAAAACAAACATTTATGATATTGCAGCTTACCAATCCTTTAGATATGATTGCTGCATTAGTTTTCTTTTTAAGGCTTTCTTTCTTCTATTTTCATCTGGTGATCCAGCCAGTAAGTCTGTTATTTTTCAACAGAAAAGCAGTTAGAGAGATGAGGCAAACCATTTATCACTGATAAGGGTGCTTACAATGATCAGTTTTATTTATTTATGTAAACCCTCTTCCAAGCCACATATACGCACATCTGCATTTGTGATAGAAGCCCAGTCCCAGGACGGAGACTGAGCCATCACCAGCTGCTCCAGGCCTCGTACTAACAATCGGAATTGGGGAAGGCCAGCTCCTGATCGCATGATTACTCTGTAAAACCCATCCCTGTACTCTCTTTCTCCTCAGAATGGAGAAAAAGATGCATTTTATCACATCAGAGGGGAAAATAATAATAGAAAAAATTATAATAAAATACTAATAATAAAATAGAGAATAGCTAGGTCAGGGCTTGGCCTAGGTTAGTGTCACAGTCAAACGTCAAAGTTGGGGTCAAATGTCAGTCAGTGGGCTCCATTCACAAAGCAGCATCTTACTGCAGAGCGTTTTTCAAAAAGTTTTTTAGTATTCACAAAAAAATGCTGCTAAAATACTGCATGCGTTTTGATTCTGTGAATAGAGCCCATTATGTTTTAGGTAGGGTTAAAAAAAATGTATTTAGGGATGTATTTATAGAAAATTGCATAGCAGAGTCGGTTCCGACCTCAGGCACAAAATTGTAGGCAATTTGAATGCAACTTTGGGCGACTTACAACGCGACTCAAAGCAACCTCAATGCCAGGTGACTGCCTGTGGCCAATCAGAGAACAAATCTCTTATGACCTCATTCCTTTCACCTGGGTAAATTCTTTTCTTTTTCCTGTAAAATCGCTTCAATATAGATGGGGATCCAACTTGGAGGCGACTTCCATTGAATTCTATGGGCACAAGTCGGATAGAAGTCGCCTTGAAGTAGTACAGGAAACCTTTCTGAAGTCGGAGCGACTTCAGTAATGTACAAAAAGACGGCTCTCATTCATTTCAATGGGATTTCTGGTGTTCTGATTTGACATGGGGCAACACAAGTCGCTGTAGTGTGAATCGGCTCTTAAAGCACGTGTACATATTTGTGTGAGAGGAGATAAAAAATAAAGAAAACAATTGTTATTAGGCCATTTCCTGTGCTGTACAAATGTTTTTTGTGGATTTAAAGCAGAAAATAATTAATTTGGCCACTAGATGGCAAAAATTATGATGACTTTCTTATGATACTTAGCGCTGTCTAGTGGCCAAATATGATATTTTTTTTATTTTTAAGTCAATGAAGAGCAATTCGTCCAGCACAGGAAATGTCCAAATAACATTGTTTTTTTTTTGTTGTTGTTTTTTTGCACCTTTTGAACAGAATGAATGTACTTGCATATTCACTGAGTGAATTGCTATGCATATTTATTATAACTGGACCCCTTAGTGGCAGAGTTTCTTAGTCCTACTACGGGTACAAACAACAAATATTATACACATCTGTGGTATCACCACGGATGTCAGAAGTAGGAGAATTTATTTTGGTCTTTTTGGTGTTGGGTTATGTTAATGGCAAAAAACATGCAGCTAAAATTAAAATATATATATATTTTTACTATTTGGGCCAGCTTTCCTTTGATAATAATAATAATAATAATAAAAAAATAAAAAAAATCAAGAGATATCCATTACTATTTATCCCCAAATAGAGGCCCAATCGAATTGAAAAAAAAAAATCTTTTGGCTACTGGGTTATGCAATTAGCGGACCTCCAGCTTTTGCAAAACTACAAGTCCCATCATGCCTCTGCCTCTGGGTGTCATGCTTGTGGCTGTCAGAGTCTTGCTGTGCATCATGGGACTTGTAGTTCTGCAGCAGCTGGAGGTCCGCTAATTGCATATTCCTGGGCTACACTAAGTAGTAACAATGTACAGTTTTAAATAAAATGCCAAAGTTGCAAAACTTCATGCAGGCATTAAGATGTGATTGGACCTTCGCCCTTAAGGGGTTCAACGGTGTTTAACCATAACGCTGTAAATATGTGCACAGTGCACTGGTGTTTGTGCTGGAGGCACGCTCCATAGTGCACTCCCAGCAGTGAGACAGAGCTGTCGCTGACAGCTCTGGGTCTTGTACTCATGATTGGTTGATGCTTTTTTTGTAGGATTTAAAGCAGTTGTCTACTGAAGAAAAAAAAAACCTGCAAGGGAAAGGCATAATGGGCTAGTATGTACCGTATACTAGCTCATTATGAAATACTCACCTCAGAACGAAGCTCCCGCAGGGCAGCCCGGTCACCACAGAGGGAGCTTCTATCTTCCCTCCCTTCCCTTCCATTCTTCTGGGTTCACGGCTCCAGCGCTGTGAGTGGCCGGAGCCGGGAGACGTCAGCGCGGGAGTCTTTATTTCCGGCAGACTTTCCAGTATGCGCCGGGCCTTCGCCGGGACATTGCTGCGCATGCGCCCTGACGTCAGCAGCTGCATGCAAGTGGAATATCTCCTGAACTGTACAGGTTTAGGAGATATTCATTTTACCTACAGGTAAGCCTTTTTATAGGCCTTATTATAGGCTTATCTGTAGGTAAAAATGCCTTTTGGGGGTAGACAACCGCTTTAGGTGTCAGTGTATTTTTTAAGATAAAAATAAAGACAGCAAAATCTGCACTATTGTTTCTGGGCTTTGCTATTGGCACAAACAACAAAATATACAAATTTGTGTAATCAATGAACATCAGAAGTAGAAGGATTTTTTATTGGAGATAGGTCAGGATAAATATATACTGCTATGGTTTTAAAAAAATATTTTTGAACAATTTTGGGCCAATCTTCTTTTGATAATATAAAAAAATCAGGAGCTATCCATTAATATTCAGCACCACATGAAGGCCCAATTAATAATAATAATAATAAAAATGCGGTATAATTCGCAAGTAGTTACAAAGATATGAAGAGTTTAACAAAGTTGCAAAACTGTGTTCAGGCATTAAGGTGAAGTATTGGAAACGATGGCATTGATATCTCCTCCGGTCCACCTTAAGAAGGACCAGGCAGACTTCTCAGCTACTTTTTTTTTTTTTTCATCAGTGATGACATCCAGGAAACTGCAAAACTCAGAGGGAGAGAGAGAGAGAGCGGGCGGAGAGGGGACCCAGTGTGTGTAAGTCCCAGCACCCTGCCATCACTCCCACCCAACATCTGGGATATGGACTGAGACCGGGAACAGAGGGACACCGTCCCCAGGTAAGGGAACCCCCCACCCCCTCCATCCCTGAACTTCTACTGTCTTCAAACTCAATTCTGTCTCTTTAAAGACTGCATCTGTCACTGTATGTGACTCTCCAGATCCCAGTATGTCAGAGAGATCCGTTACAAGGCCGAGCGTACTTCTACTCTTACATCGAACGTAATGACATATAGGAGAATATTTATAAAGCAGTGAATGCAAATTTTACCAAACATTCACTGGTGGTGGTGAATCCATTACAATACATTTTCCAGGAAGATTCACCTGCAATGAATGTCAGATTTATCTTTATTCATTGTGTGCTGCTGATCTCCTGCATCCTCTTCCAGATACTTCTTATATCCATGCACTCGCTGCAGCGTGGGTTGCACATCATTGCTTTGGACCGGCTTCCTGGTATGACAATGGCAGACCATGCCTGCTTAGTGTGTGCTAGCATGGCCGCCTAAGATGCATGTGAGAGGGAGATAATACACCACATGCAGTCCAGTGCGTTTTTTTTCTACATCAAAAACGCATGGAAAGGAGGTTATATGGTTTCAATGGCATAGTTCACACCAGTGCTGGAACGCTGCAAAACACATCAAAAACGCACTGGAACACACATATCCTTAGGTTAAGAGCCAGATCACACCATAGAAACGCAGTCCAGTTGAGTTCCAGATGCTTTTCTGCATGCATGATTTTGATGCATTCCATTGCGTTTTTGGGTTTTCTTAATCCTAAATAAGGACATGTGTGTATCAGTGCGTTTAGGTGCATTCCATTGCGTTTTTGGTTTTTCTTAAATAAGGACATGTGTGTATCAGTGCGTTTAGGTGCATTCCAGTGCGTTTTTATGCTTTTTACAGCATTCCAGTACAGTCCAGTGCAGGAAATATGCAGCATGTTCTACTTTTTTTTTTCTGTAACTGTAACGCACTGGAAATGCAAGCACTGGTGCCATTGAAAACCATATAACCTACTTTCCATGCGTTTTGATGCAGAAAAAAATGCACTGGGCTGCATGTGGTGTGAACTGACCCTAAGAAAAACGAGGGGGAGAAATGCACTGGACTGCATCAAAAACGCACCGGAACGCATGAAACATATGTATGCAGAAAAGCATCTGGAACACATCCTGACTGCGTTTCTATGGTGTGAACGCAGTTAGGAGGCACCTGCTATCCTAGAACAGGAAGTGTCTGAAAAAGGGTTTTCAGGGCAGGATCACCAGGTGTTCTTTAAGGCCGGTTCACACCACATGCGGTCCAGTGTTTTTTTTCTGCCTCAAAAACGCATGAAAAGTAGGCTATATGGTTTACAATGGTATAGTTTACACCCGTGCTTGCAGATCCAGTGTGTTCCAGTTCCAGAAAAAACAGCTGAACATGCTGATTTTTTTTTTGCACTGGACTGTACTGGAACGCAGTAAAACACATAAAAAATGCACTGGAACACGCATGTTCTTATTTAAGGTTAAGAAAAAAAGGGGGGTCCACTGGACTGTATCAAAAATGCACTGGAATGCATCAAAAACACACATGCAGAAAAGCATCTGGGACGCATCCGAACTGCGTTTCTATGGTGTGGCCCTAAGGCTACATTTATTGCACCTCAGAAATGTGTTCTGCGTTGGATCGCCTTTCAGAGGCGTTAGACAGCTGGTGAGGGGGCGATATGTCACTTCCTCCTCTACGTAAATGCAGCACCAGCACACCGCAATCATTGCATGCTGTTGCTTTGAATAGGCTTCAATCAGCGGTGGTAATACCCATCGAATGCCACTAGGGCAACCACTTGTGCTGTGACTGCTAAGCAAAGTATCATGGCCATGTCATGTTTACACCTCTTATTCAGCTAGAGAGGACAGTAGCAACGCGGCTCAATCACTTGGTTTTATCACCCTCCAACTGCAAATCTAAATTAGCCCTTAGGCTCCAATCACACTTATGCAGGTGCATTTTAGGGCAGCCCATTAGGCTCAGTTCACATTAGTGCAGGCCGTGCGTTCCGGTTTTGGGTGCAGGAATCGCATTGATTCCCACATCTGCAAGCGCCCACAGCTGAGACGCACGGGGCTGCCATTCATTCTGAATAGCACTCCCACACATCTCAGCCCCCAGCGCAGCCGTGGGGGCGGGAACCACAAGGAAACCACATGGTCAAAAAAACAATGTGGTTTCCCTGTGGCGACGTTTTAAAAAAGGTGCATGCATCTTTTTGTGCGTTTCACGTGGCAGAGCGGCCCATTTCACGCGCGCAAACGCGTGACACGCGGCACGCACTAGTGTGAACCAAGCCTAAATTTCAATGGGCTGCTCTACGTGAAAAAATCACATACATATATATATATTTTTTTTAATCATGCCACACCAAAATGCACGGTACTTTGTTACCATTCATTATGGTACATGAGTTCTCACGCAAGATGTGTTGGGTCTTATTAAGAATGAATGTCCCCACAAAACGCCTGCAAAAGGGTTGTGCGTTTTTCTGCAATTTTGCACAAAATGTGAACCTAGCCAAAATGAAAAATCCAGATTAAGGCTCCATTCACACTAATGCGTTTTTTTTTTATGCATTTTGCAGGGAATTTTTTTAACATGGCTTCCTATGGATCAATCAATCTAAAAAAGATTATGCTCAACATTTAAAGTGTAGATATAGCCAAAATGTTTTATTTATTATTGTATTAGTATTTATCCTTTTATGTATTATTATCATTTTATTTTTAATGTTATTACTATATTTTTATGTATAATTGTATTTATTATATATATATATATTTTTTTTTTTTTTTTTTAATTAATGAATTAATTAATTTTTTTTGCAGAGTTGTGAGGGTTCAGTACCCCTGTCTAGTTTTTGTTTTTAGGTTTTTGCTGTTTGTGTCTTTATTAGGGAGATACGCTCTCTATGTATCCTGGTGACCACCATCACCAGGACACAAATGTGAGGGAGGAGCCAAAACAGAAATAGAATAGAGAAGAAATCTTCCAATGGGGACACTTGTTGCTTTGACAGTTAGCCCTCGTTCACATTGAATGCAGTTTTGAAATCGTGCAACATATTTATTTCAGGTACTTATATAGCACCGTCAATTTACGCAGCGCTTTACATATATATTATACATTCACATCAGTCCCTACCCTCAAGGAGCTTACAATCTAAGGTTCCTAACTCACATTCATACATAAACATACTAGGGTCAATTTAGACAGGAGCCAATTAACCTACCAGCATGTCTTTGGAGTGTGGGAGGAAACCGGAGTACCCGGAGGAAACCCACGCAGGCACAGGGAGAACATGCAAACTCCACACAGGTAGTGTCTTCATCAGAATTTGCAAAATATCAAAGCTTTACATGCAACCACACCTTGTCTATATGCCAAATTATATGACATACCATTATGTTCAATTCCAAGGGGAGGGCTAGGGCAGTATATAGACAGGCTAGGGTAGTATAAGGACGGGCTAGGGTAGTATATAGACAGGCTACGGTAGTATAGGGGCAGGCTAGTGTAGTATATAGACAGGCTACGGTAGTATAGGGGCAGGCTAGGGTAGTATAGGGGCAAGCTAGAGTAGTATAGGGACAGGCTAGGGTAGTATAGGGGCAAGCTAGAGTAGTATAGGGGCAGGCTAGGGTAGTATATAGACAGGCTAGGGTAGTATATAGACAGGCTAGGGCAGTATATAGACAGGCTAGGGTAGTATAGGGGCAGGCTAGGGTAGTATAGGGGCAAGCTAGAGTAGTATAGGGGCAGGCTAGGGTAGTATAGGGGCAGGCTAGGGTAGTATATAGACAGGCTAGGGCACTATAGGGGCAGGTTAGGGTAGCATATAGACAGGCTAGGGTAATATATAGACAGGCTAGGGTAGTATATAGACAGGCTAGGGCAGTATATAGACAGGCTAGGGTAGTATAGGGGCAGGCTAGGGCAGTATAGGGGCAGGCTAGGGTGGTACATAGACAGGCTAGGGCAGTTTAGGGGCAGGCTGGGGTAGTATATAGACAGGCTAGGGCACTATAGGGACAGGTTAGGATAGCATATAGACAGGCCAGGGCAGTATAGGGACAGGCTAGGGTAGTATATAGACAGGCTAGGGTAGTATAGGGGCAGGCTAGGCTAGGGAAGTAAATCGACAGGCTAGTATATGGACAGGCCAGGGCAGTATAGGGGCAGGCTGGGGTAGTAAGACAGGCCAGGGCAGTATAGGGGCAGGTGGAGTGGCCCAGGAGGCAGTTATCATTACACACAAAACTGCTGGATAAAAAATCTTGGTCATCAAACTGCTGGGTAAATCGAAGAGGAGAGGTGGTCGTGGTTCAATTTGCTGCCCCTCTCAAAGTGGACCCACTGGGACCCATGGTAGGGCCGGCCCTGGTGTTCAGGTTTAAAGTGATGAGGTGGCAACCCTAGCGGCTCTGCAAAATCGGATTTGAGCCGTGTGATTCCCAGCAATAGGGTGAGACTTGTCATGCGTTAAATCGCATGACAAGTCGCTCCAATGTGAACGGGGGTTAAAGAGGATTTCCCTCACATTGCAGACATTTTCTCCTACTTCCTGTTGTCTCCGCAAGGTAAAGGGAAATCTCACCAATGGGACACAGATGAAAAAAAAACACCTAATAGCACGCTCGAACATGGTGCGATTAGGAAGGTGCAGCACTTTATGTTCGATATACACACATGCGGATTCTTTGACATGCGCACAGATCTAACATAAAGTCCTGTACCTTCCTAATCATGCATGCACAGATCTGCCACAGGGCTTTGCTGGGTACTGAAGGACAGGTAGAGCACATTGGCACTTCTGCGCACGCATGGATTGGCGCAAAGTCATTCTCAACGCAACTAAAGACAAATCGTTTTTTTTATTTCATTTTGGGTAGAGTTAAAGTAGGAAACAGTGAGTCCCCTGTTGGGTTTTTTCCCATCTGTGTCATAAGCGTCACACTAGAACTAAGGGGCCAAGCCCAACCCCTGAAAAACAACCCCACACCATAATCCCCCCTCCACCAAATTATTTGGACAGTGCACAAAGCAAGGTCCATAAATACATGGATGAGTGGGTTTGGGGTGGAGAAACTTGACTGGCCTGCACAGAGTCCTGACTTCAACCCAATAGAACGCATTTGGGATGAATTAAAGTGGAGACTGCGAGCCAGGCCTTCTCATCCAACATCAGTGCCTGACTTCACAAATGCGCTTCTTAGATGAATGGTCAAACATTCCCATAGACACTCCTAAACCTTGTGGACAGCCTTCCCAGAAGAGATGAAACTCAATATTGAACCCTACGGACTAAGACTTGGATGTCATTAGAGTTCATGTGGGTGTAAAGGCAGGTGTCCCAATACTTTTAACAATACAGTGTATACTAGGGCCAATTTATACAGGAGCCAATTCACCTCCCAGCATGTCTTTGGAGAGTGGGAGGAAACCCATGCAGGCACAGGGAGAACATGCAAACTCCAAGCAGGTTGTGCTGTGGTTGGGATTCAAACCGACCACCCTACTACTGCTAGGCAGAAGTGCCAACCACTAAGCCACTGTGCTGCCCACAGTTAGCATTTAGCAGTAGCCTTTCCTCCAACCTCCAGTAAGTGCTGAGAAGCCTCAGTCAGTGGAATCAGTGCTTCTTCCTTTGGGTTCACACCTAGGCACTGCTAAAATCCGCCTAGTGTATGTGTTTTGTCATGTGATTTCATTCATGCTGAATATCACCCCAACACACATATAGAGTATTAACCGTCTGAACTTCAGCATGCCGCAGCACTTACATGGGATGAGTTTTCAAAAATTACCTGTTAATCCTGCTAGAAATCCAGTGCTGTTGTGAGCACTCTGCAGTGTTATCCCAAGCAGTGTTTTCAACCCTGTTCAGCTTTCTGTGTGAACTACAGAACACCTTCACCCTACGCTATGCATATAAGGAGAGGGGGAGGTGTTTTTTAGTCCCAACACACTTCCTGTCCTATGGTGACAACACTGCTCCATAGATACACAATACTCAATAGAAAAAAAACCTTCATAAGGTATGGGGGTTGTCTTGACACCCTGCTTTGCTATCTAGTGCCAGTTCCTAATAAAAATGACTCCCCACCAGCCAGGGAGGTTGGGCTGGACTTTAAAACCCAACTCTGGGCTCATTTTTTTTACAGTCCCAGCTGGTTTAAAAGTCTTCAACCTGGAACTGTCCCCTGCAGTACTGCTTTTCTGCCACAAGATGTCCTCAATCTACCGGGTTTATTGATGTTGGAAGGAAGACTGAGGACATCCTGTGAGTACTGATGAGCTTGGACATGTTTGGATCCCAGTAAGAACCCGCTTGAGCAAGGCCTCCAGGAAGCTGTCACTGTACTGGACCAATCATAAACGACCAAAGCATCCCACCCACCCCTGCAGCTGCATGCATACACCCTTGTATGCATGCGGCTGCAGGGCAAGCAATGCCCCAGCTGCAGATGTTTGGCCCCATACAATTGACAGCTCCCTGTCAGGTGGGTGCTCCTTGCGCAGGTGGGTTCTTACTAGTATCCAAACATGTCTAAATATCAGTACTCACAGGATGTCCTCAGTCTTCCTTTGAGTGTCATTAAACCCGGAAGACTGAGGACATCTTGTGGAGGAAAAGAAGTACTGCAGGGCAGCTACAGGTTGAAGAAATTTAAACCGGTGAATCATATAAAAAAATAGCCCTGAGTTGGGTTTTAAAGTCCAGCTCAACCAAATCTCTTTAAGTTTCAATAAAGCAGGAACATGTTAGATTCTATGGTTCTATGACTCATTTCCCCTGGCTTACTGTCTCGGTGACCACACAGGAAGTGAGGTGCAATCTCTGTAACAAGGACATAGTAAGCAATACAAAAACGGAAAACCTGATCCACCTCTCTCCATGAACACTGAAAATAAAAAAGTTGGTTTGGTTCTGCTGTTAGAAAAAAAAATTGGTTTGGAGTTGGACTTTAAAGTTACAAATACAACTAGATTAGGCTCAAGATTAGAGGTAGAAATCCCCTTTAAGGAGAAACTTCAGTTTGTTTTTTTTTTATCTTTTTTAAAAGTCACATGCTACAAACACTGTAGCTGCTGAATTTTAAAAAATCAGCTACTTGTTAGTGCTTGGGGTCACGTACTGTCTTCCCACAACTGGTTCTTCTTACCGCTGCGGGTCCCCTGCGCCACCATCTTCGATACGGGAGCTGATTGTGGCTTCCTGAGGAAGCACAACGGGCTCCCCACTACGCATGCATGAGTTTGTAAATGGTCCTGCATCCTCCTGGAATATGCAGCATGTCCCAGGAGGCTGCAGACGAGGAGGGGCGGGGCTAGGGACATCGTTTTGGAGGGAGAATTGTGTGGGTATCGGTAAAAAAATCGGTACTCACCCTTGGTTTTTTTTTACTTAAGTTCTACTTTAAGGAGATCAACTTTGATGCTGATGAAGTAACCAGACTAAAAGTGGAACTGACGAAATCAGAGTTGAGGTCCGAAAGGAAGTAACATCACAGTGACTCAAATTATAGAAATGTAGAAAGGAGCGCACAATCAAAAGATGAGAGAGCCCAAGACACTTTCAATTGGTAATATAAAACAGTCAATGCATATTGGGGCCAAATCACTCCCCCTTCTTCTGGGCTACAAAATAAATATAAAACATAATTGCATTACTCGATAACACAATCATAAAAATATTCAGAAATATTTAAATAAATACATATAAATATTACATATAATATATACTGTATATAACCTTTTTTTCAAAATAAATAAATACATGCAAATATAAATATAAAATAGCAAAAAAAATCTGAATGATCACAAAAATGAAATGCTATATATTTGGGGGTCAAAAAGATCACCTTTTCATCAGGGCTACAAAATAAATATAAAGTATAATAAAAAAAAGTTTGAAAGAAATGATAGCATCACTTGATGACACAATCATAACAATATTCAAAGAGAAAGAAATATAAGCCTTAAATAAATAAATTAAATATTAAATAAATGATAAATATTGAAATATAAATGGGAAAATAATGGAATAAAATGATCACATAAAATGACATACTGTATATGTATGTGTTTTCTGTATATACATTTTATGTGATTATTTTATTGCAATGTGTTTTTTGATACAAGATTTCTTTTTGGAATATTCTTAGGATTGTGTGATCAAGCGTCCCTCCCCCAGCCTGTGACTGAACAGTCAAAGGAGAAGTAGCATAGCGATTAGCTCTTCTCTTTGTCACTTTGTTCTCTCCTCAAATCAGCATGCTCCTTGCACTGCAGTATAACTTATTGACCCCCCAGTCTGAACTCTGCTATACAGGAATTGCAAAAGACTGATACAGGGAAAATTCAAGTACTTGCACTGCTTGTATTAAAATAAAATACATTATGACCCCTTTCACACCAGAACGTTTTTCAGGCGCTTTTGCGATAAAAATAGCGACTGAAAAGAGCCTGAAAAACTACCCCCATCCACCCCAGTGTGAAAGCCTGAGTGCTTTCACAATGGGGCGGTACACTTGCGGGACGGTAAAAAAAGCCCTGCAAGCCGCATCTTTGGGGCGGTGTGGGAGCGGTGTATTCACCTCTCCTCCACCGCCCCTGCCCATTGAAATCAATGGGGCAGCACTCCGGAAGCGCCTGAACACCGCTTTGGGAGCGCCACCAACCGGCACTTTTAACCACTTTTTAACCCCTTGTGGGGGATTAAAAGCGCACCGCTGCCACCCCTATAAACAGCTGTAAATTAGCGGTGTTTTACCGCTAACGCTCGGGCGGCCCTGGTGTGAAAGGGGTCTTAAAGAATCTATTTATCAAACTTTCATTCATTGGATATATGTCACACACATTTATGCAGGTTGGGCTAATTGTCTCTGTATTTTCTGTGATAGATTATTTCCTATGATCGTCAGCTCCATCTAGTGACCAAAATGCCGTATTTCAGAAAACTATACCATATTTTGACACCTAGGTAAAGCTGATAATAATAGGAATTAATCTATTACAAAAAATATAGACAATTCGTCCAGCTTAAGATGAAAGTGTATGACATTCGTCTAATGAATGTTTTATAAATAAAAGCCTTAACCATAAATTAATAATTACAGCTGCATTACATAGTCTCTTTTATATCTGCCTAGAGTTTGGCTTTAACTAACGATTTATAGGAGGGTCAGCAGACATACCCATTGTCATAGGCATGCGAAGGGTGTGTGCCAGGTGTGCCTGGGCACACCATAATCACCCCAAGTACATTAGCACTAGCACTCTGTGTGACGGCAGGGAGATGGCAAATATCTCCTTCTGACCAGTTCTGCCATTCATGAAGTGCTACTGTACTTCTTTCACTGTACCATCTCTGCAATAAGAATGTGTGTATGTATATAAATTAAATATATATATATATATATACACACACACATACACATACGTGTGTGTGTTTGAACTTTGGGGTGCACACTCTAATGCAATAGGCTGTGCACACCTATGCCCATTGTGCAGCACTATTACTGTGCCTTGAAAAAGTATTCATGCCCATTAAAATTTTCCAACTTCCAAAATGTTACAACTAAAAACATAAATATATTTTATTGGGATTTTATGTGATAGACCAACAGAAAGTGGTACATAATTGTGAAGTGGAAGGAAAATGATAAATGGTTTTCCAAATTGTTTACAAATAAATATCTGAAAAGTGCGACGTGCATTTATATTCAGCCCCCTTTACTCTGATATCCCTAACTAAAATCTAGAGGAACCAATTGCCTTCAGAAGTCACCTAATTAGTAAATACAGGTGTATCTAAAAAAATTGGAATATCATCAAAAAGTTCATTTATTTCAGTAATTTAATTCAAAAAGTGAAATTCATATATTATATAGATTCATCACACACAGAGTGATATATTTCAAGTAATTCTTTCTTTTCATTTTGATGATTATGGCTTATACCTAGTGAAATCCCTAATTCAGTATCTCATAAAATTATAATATTGTGAAAAAAGTTGAATATTGTAGACTCATGGTGTCACACTCTAATCAGATAATTAACTCAAAAACACCTGTAAAGGTTTCCTCAGCCTTTAAATGGTCTCTCCATCTGGTTCAGTAGGTTACACAATCATGGGGAAGGCTGCTGACTTGACAGTTGTCCAGAAGGCAGTCATTGACATCCTCCACAAGGAGGGTAAGTCACAAAAGGGCATTACTAAAGGAGATGGCTGTTCACAGAGTGCTGTATCCAAGCATATTAATGGAAAGTTGAGTGGAAGGAAAAAGTGTGGTAGAAAAAGGTGCACAAGCAACAGGGATAACCGCAGCCTTGAG
This sequence comes from Glandirana rugosa, assembly GCA_018402905.1. Taxonomy (NCBI): domain Eukaryota; kingdom Metazoa; phylum Chordata; class Amphibia; order Anura; family Ranidae; genus Glandirana; species Glandirana rugosa. The sequence continues at coordinate 594,972 of BLSH010206719.1, forward strand.
AGGATTGTGAGGCAAAGGCCATTCAAGAATTTAGGGGAGATTCATAAGGAGTGGACTACGGTTGGCGTCAGTGCTTCAAGGGCCACCACACACAGACATATCCAGGACATGGGCTACAATCTCACATTCCTTGTTTCGAGCCAATCCTGAACCAGAAGCGTCATACCTGGCTAAGGAGAAAAAGGACTGGACTGTTGCTCAGTGGTCAGAAGTCTCTTTTTGGATGAAAGTAAGTTTTGCTTTTCATTTGGAAATCAAGGTCCCAGAGTCTGAAGGAGGAGTGGAGAGGCACACAATCCAAGTTGCACGAGGCCCAGTGTGAAGTTTCCACAGTCAGTGATGATTTGTGGAGCCGTGTCATCTGCTGGTGTTGGCCCACTGTATGTTATCAAGTCCAAAGTCTGTGCAGCCGTCTCCCAGGACATTCTAGAGCACTTCATGCATCCCTCTGCTGACCAGCTTTATGGAGATGCTGATTTCATTTTCCAGCAGGACTTGGCACTGCCCACACTGCCAAAAGTACCAATACCTGGTTTAATGATCATGGTATCACTGTGCTTGATTGGCCAGCAAATGTGCCTGACCTAAACCCCATAGAGAATCTGTGGGGTATTGTCAAGAGGAAGATGAGAGACACCAGACCCAACAATGCAGGCAAGCTGAAGACCGCTATCAAAGCAACCTGGGCTTCCATAACACCTCAGCAGTGCCACAGGCTGATCACCTTCATGCCATGCGGCATTGATGCAGTAATTCATGCAAAAGGAGCCCCGACCAAGTATTGAGTGCATACTATACTGTACATGGACATACTTTTCAGTAAGCCAACATTTCTGTATTAAAAATCCTTTTTTTATTGGTCTTATGTAATATTCAAATTTTCTGAGATACTGTATCTTGGGCTTGAAATATATCACTGTGTGTAATGAATCTATATAATATTTGAGCTTAACTTTTTGAAGTGAATTACTGAAATAAAATAACTTTTTGATGATATTCTATTTTTTTAGATGCACCTGTAGAGTCCACCTGTGTGTAATTTAATCTCATTATAAATACAGCTTTTCTGTGAAGCCCTCAGAGGTTTATTAGAGAACCGTAGTGAACAAGCAGCATGATAAAGGCCGAGGAACACACCAGATAGGTCAGGGATAAAGTTGTGGAGAAGTTTAAAGCAGGGTTAGGTTGTAAAAAATTTCCCAAGCTTTGAACATCTCACGGAACACTGTTCAATCCATCATCCGAAAATGGAAAGAGCATGGCAAAACTGCAAACCTACCAAGACATGGCCGTCCACCTAAACTGACAGGCTGGGCAAGGAGAGTATTCATCAGAGAAGCAGCCAAGAGACCCATGGTAACTCTGGAGGAGCTGCAGAGATCCACAGCTCAGGTGGGAGAATCTGTCCACAGGACAACTATTAATTGTGCACTCCACAAACCTGGCCATTATGGAAGAGGGGCAAGAAGAAAGCCATTGTTGAAAGAAAGTCATAAGAAGTCCCATTTGCAGTTTACAGGAAGCCATGTGGGGGACACAGCAAACATGTGGAAGAAGGTGCTCTGGTCAGATTGACCTTTTCGGCCTAAAAGCAAAACACTATGTGTGGCGGAAAACTAATACTGCACATCACCCTGAACACACCATCCCCAACGTGAAGCATGGTGGTGGCAGCATTATGTTGTGGTGATGCTTTTCTTCAGTGGGGACAGGGAAATTGATAGGAAGATGGATGGAGCCAAATACAGGGCAACCTTAAAAGAAAACCTGTTAGAGTCTGCAAAAGACTTGAGACTGGGGAGGAGGTTCACCTTCCAGCAGGACAACGACCCTAAACACACAGCCACAGCTACAATGGAATGGTTTCGATCAAAGCATATTCATGTGTTAGAATGGCCCAGTCAAAGTCCAGACCTAAATCCAATTGAAAATTGCTGTTCACAGACGCTCTCCATCCAATCTGACAGAGCTTGAGCTATTCTGTAAAGAAGAATGGGCATAAATGTCCTCTCTAGATGTACAAAGCTGGTAGAGACTTCCCCAAAAAGACTTGTAGCTGTAATTGCAGTGAAAGGCGGTTCTACAAAGTATTGACTCAGGGGGGCTGAATACAAATGCACCCCACACTTTTCACATATTTATTTGAAAAAAAATTGAAAACCATTTATCATTTTCCTTCCACGTCACAATTATGTGCCACTTTGTGTTGGTCTATCACATAAAATCCCAATAAAATACATTTATGTTTTTGGTTGTAACATGACAAACTGTGGAAAATGTGAAGCGGTATGAATACTTTTTCAAGGCACTGTAAACAAGAAGCAGAAACTGCATTTGCACTTAAGTGGTAAATGTGTGATAGCGCTGCTCAGAAGACATAAAATATAATTGAATCCGCTGATAAAAAAAAAATGTCAATGTCAAATCAAAAAATGCTAAGCAACATAAACAATTCAATTGTGTAAATATTAAATTTGTCCATAGTATATTGAAAATCCTCTTATATACAGTGTTCATCAAAACTAAATGAACCTCACCACCTCAGCTTCATACATTAAACTCACATTTATTTTTATAAAAAAAAACAACATGATATAAAAATCCAGCAGGTCTCACGTGTACCAAGTATCACCTTCCTCGTGGCTTCATCTGGTGGGCAAAGTTTGCCCTCCAGATGAAGCCACGAGGAAGGTGGCGTAACGCGTAGAGGTAGAGCCTGGTGGTGACTGATACTTGGTACATGTGAGACCTGCTGGATTTTTATATCATGCTGTTTTTTATCCAAATAAATGTGAGTTTAATGTATGAAGCTGGGGTGGTGAGGTTCATTTAGCTTAACACCCAGGTACTGCACTATTGGAAGCACTTTTTTCTTTTATGTGGGCATGGAGCTTCTGGTGAGCAATACAGAGCCACTCTTAAAGGAGAAGTACAAGGTGTGCAGAGGATCCTGAAAGGAGCCGTGGGTGACCAGTGTGGAGCCATTCACTTTTGAGAATTGGTCTGAGTTCTGAGTGTGTTTGAGCCCCACAAGGTCTATAAATGAGGTGAGCGTTCATTGCACCTGGTGAAGGGAGCACGGATTAGAATCTGTTGGGAGGCACGTTTTTCACAGTGAAGTTTTGATGAACACTGTGTATAAGATTTTCAATATACAGGGTGGGCCATTTATGTGGATACACCTTAATAAAATGGGAATGGTTGGTGATATTAACTTCCTGTTTGTGGCACATTAGTATATGTGAGGGGGGAAACTTTTCAAGATGGGTGGTGACCGTGGTGGCCATTTTGAAGTCGGCCATTTTGAATCCAACTTTTGTTTTTTCAATAGGAAGAGGATCATGTGACACATCAAACTTATTGGGAATTTCAGAAGAAAAACAATGGTGTGCTTGGTTTTAACGTAACTTTATTCTTTCTGACCACTTCCAAAATGTGTTCAATGTGCTGCCCATTGTGTTGGATTGTCAATGCAACCCTCTTCTCCCACTCTTCACACACTGATAGCAACACCGCAGGAGAAATGCTAGCACAGGCTTCCAGTATCCGTAGTTTCAGGTGCTGCACATCTCGTATCTTCACAGCATAGACAATTGCCTTCAGATGACCCCAAAGATAAAAGTCTAAGGGGGTCAGATCGGGAGACCTTGGGGGCCATTCAACTGGCCCACGGCGACCAATCCACTTTCCAGGAAACTGTTCATCTAGGAATGCTCGGACCTGACACCCATAATGTGGTGGCGCACCATCTTGCTGGAAGTATGATGTCGGTGATAGGGAATTGCTGGCCATCAAGTCGGCTTTGGAGGAATGGCGGTACCTCCTGGAAGCAGCTTCCCCCCTCACATATACTAATGTGCCACAAACAGGAAGTTAATATCACCAACCATTCCCATTTTATTAAGGTGTATCCATATAAATGGCCCACCCTGTACTATGGACTTTTCAAAAAATGTAATATTTACACAATTTAATTGTTTATGTTGCTTGCCATTTTTTGATTTGACATTGACATTTTTATTTATCTGTAGATTCAGATATATTTTATGTCTTCTGAGCAGCGCTATCACACATTTACCACTTACTTTTATTCAGTTGTTTGATGTGAAAACACATAGGTGATTGCAGAAGCTCTATTCACTTCAATTATCATAATTATTTGACATCACTGTTTATTGCAGTGGTTCTCAACTCCGGTCCTCAGGACCCACCAACAGGCCAGATTTTAAGTATTACCTTGGGGAGATGCAGACTAGAACACTGCAATCACTGAGCAGCAAATGATATTACCTGTGATGTATTTCAGTTATCCTGCAAACCTGGCCTGTTAGTGGGTCCCCAGGACAGGAGTTAAGAACCACTGGTTTATTGTGTTGTGCTACATATTCATCCATTTACCACTAGGTGGCAGCACTCAGCTATTGTTTTTTATTTTTCTAGTGCATTTGCACTTAACCACTTGCCAACCAGCCGCCGTCGTTATACGGCAGCAGGTCAGCTCTCGGTGTACGTCGGTAGGTGTACGTTGGTCCGTGAATGGGAGATAGCGGAAGCGTGCCCACATGTCCGGGGGACTCGACGTCTGCCGGCAACCCCGCAATCACTGTGTACAGAGGCAGAACGGGGATCTGCCTATGTAAGCAAGGCAGATCCCCATTCTGCAAGATGACATGCTAGAGATCTTCTGTTCCCAGTCATCGGGAACAGCGATCTCTGTCATGTCCCTGGCAGCCCATCCCCCACACATTTAGAACACACCCAGGGAACACAGTTAACCCCTTGATCGCACACTAATCAAGCTGGGGCATCCACTATATTCTTGCACCAAAGCGCCCCAATATTGATTCTAGTCTACCTTATAAACCCCTTGATCACCCCTTAGTGTTAACCCCTTCCCTGCCAGTGACATTTATACATTGATTAATGCATTTTTATAGCACTGATCAATGTAATAATGTCACTGGTCCCCAAAAAGTGTCATTTGGGGTCAGATTTGTCCGCCGCAATGTCGCAGTCCCGCTAAAAATCGCAGATCGCCACCATTACTAGTAAAAACAATTTAAAAAAAAAGAAAAGTCCCTAAATCTATCCCTTAGTTTGTAGACGTGATAACTTTTGCGCAAACCAATCAATATACGCTTATTGCAAAATTTTTTACCAAAAATATGTAGAAAAATACATATATCTGCCTAAACTGATGAATACATTTTTTTTTTATTGGATATGTATTATAGGAGAAAGTAAAAAAAGTGTCACTCTTTGTTTATTTATAGGGCAAAAAATATAAACCGCAGAGGTGATTAAATGCCATCCAAAAAAATTTGTGGGAAAAAAAGGATGTGAATTTTGTTTGGGTACAACATCGCACGACCGCGCAATTGCCAGTTAAAGCGACGCAGTGCCGTATCGCAAAAAATGGCCTGGTCAGGAAGTGGGTAAATTCTTCTGGGGCTGAAGTGGTTAATAAATATGACTGCCCCTTATATTATTAGGGCCGTAGTTCCACTTTAAACATTGTCTATACATAATGAAGTGGTTATTACAGTAAATGTTACGGTTAGTGAACATGCATAGCACCTGTCTACAAGCCGGGGGGGTGACATTGTCTCTGCAAAGTAGAAATGACTTTATCCAGCAGAGCGCAGGCTGGGGGTGAAGTGTACAAGGTGTGTTCAGCTGGAAGTTCCAGATCCAAATCGGCTGAATATTATGTTTGGATCTGGGCGGAGGTGGTGGGGCTCCACCCTGATAATTGCTCTGTATTGAGGAGAGAAGACGGGAATGTCAAATGTGGATTTTCTGCAGAGAAGTGAGTGCAGCCGAGGTAAGATCGAAGATTAATAAAAATAGGGAGCTCAGCGGGAGACCCGGGACAGTGCTGGTGGGATTGCCTGTCCTTAAAGGAACAGTCCTCATAAACTGGTATATTAGGTATGGGTGGAGGAATAAAATGCGTGCCTCTCTTCTGTCTATCAGATACTGCAGTGACGGGATGTCTTTATCAGAGTTTCTGGCTCTGCCTCCCAATGTTGAAGTCTCACTCCTCCTGTTGCACTTTGTACAAGAAGAGGAGTGAAGCAGCACACTAAAGCTGAACTCCAGGCAGATCTCTGAGTCTTCCTGTATTGTATTGAATTGTAATTGTACTGTCTGTCCTCATGTTGCATAAACTGTGGGTGCTATTTAACCACTTCAGCCCCGGAAGGATTTCCAGCTTTAGGACCGGAGCCCTTTTTGCGATTCGGCGCTGCGTCGCTTTAACTGACAATTGCGCGGTCGTGCGGCGTTGTACCCAAACGAAATTTGCGTCCTTTTTTTCCCACAAATAGAGCTTTCTTTTGGTGGTATTTGATCACCGCTGCGTCATTTCTGATCGCCGCTATAAACAAAAGAAAAGCGACAATTTTGCAAAAAAAACCCACATTTCTTACTTTTTCCTAAAATACAAATCCAAAAAAAATATATAAAAAAACATTTTTTTTCACCGTTTTTGGCCGATTTATATTCTTCCTCATATTTGCGATAAAAAAAATCGCAATCGTCGTTTATTGATTGGTTTGCGCAAAAGTGGTCGCGTTTACGGATGATGAGAATTCATTTTTGGGGTTTTTAAATTTTTTTTATTTTTTACTAAAAATGGCGGTGATCTGCGATTTTTTGCAGTACTGCGATATTTCAGCGGACATGTCGGACCATTTTGTCACTTTTTTGGGACAATTGGCATTTATACAGCGATCAGTGCTATAACAATGCACTAATTACTGTGTAAATGTCAATGGCAGTGAAGGGGTTAACCTGCAGGGGGCGCGCTAAGGGTTAACTATGTTCCCTGGGCGTGTTCTAACTGTATGGGGGATTGCCTAACTGGGGAAGGGAAGTGGTCACAGCCTTCACGTACAGGAAGGCTGTGATCACAGCCCTTCCCCCTCACACAGAGCGGAGGTCCGTGTTTACTTACACGGACCTCCGCTCATTCGCTCCGGGGGGCCATCGCGGGTAGCCGGCGGCAATCGAAGCCGCCGCACCCGCTCCCTGGCCCCCCCTGGACACAGTGAGCGCGCGAGCGCGCCTCCGGCGGCGCGCACGCGCTCACTAAACTCGTTCCCACAGCCGCCGTCGTATGACGGCGATTTGCGGGAACGAGCCACTTTGCCGCCGTCAGATGCCGAACGGCGGTCGGCAAGTGGTTAAACTCTGTATTATAATAATAATATTAAAAACACACAAAAATGCAGCTCTGTAATCATTAATAGATAATGATTTATCATTATCAGTTTCTAGCAGTCCTCACGTAGTTACATAGTTAGTCAGGTTGAAAAAAGACTCAAGTCCATCTAGTTCAGGCAAAAAAAAAAAAAACCTAGGCAAATTATATATAACCATACAATCCCATATACAATCCTTCACCCACAGGTTATCCAGAGGAAGGCAAAAAACCCCAGCAAAGCATGTACAGACAGAACTCAGATTGGGGGAGGGAGAAGCAGCTTAAGGAGCCAGTCTTCTGTATTGTAGTGCAAGGAGCCTGCTGATAGGAGGAGAGAGCAAAGAGGTGAGCTCATCACTGTGCTGCTTCCTTTTCACTGTCCAATCACAGGCTGGGGGAGGGACAAGACCTGGAAGCGTTACTGAACAGGAGTAGGGAAAAAACAGGTCTCCTGCCCTGCCAGACAGAGCTGTTATATAGTTGCTAAGGTTGAATAAAGACACCAATTCATCCAGCTGTGTAAATCTCAAAACTGAATGGACAGAAATGCAAATTATTTGGCCTCGCCCTTATATGAATTTAGCTGTTTGCCTGGAGTTCAGTTTCATGCCTGGTACATTAAACAGTTGCTGCCATGAAACCAAACATCTGTATGTTTTTGCATTTGGTAGACCCAAATGTTTGATCTGTTTCAGGATTCCTTGGCATTCTGGGCCCAGCTCATGTGATTAAGTCACGTGGCCTACAAAAGCCCTGCACTATGGAAGCTGACTTTTGTCAGTCTCATTGAAGACACTGCTTTCAGTTGCAGCTGCATTAGGTCCGGACCAGGAGCAGTGCGGCATCTCCTTGTTGTGGCAGATTAGCAGTTTACCACTTTCCCAATTTTTGTCTCAAATTTGGCATTTAGGTGTATTTTCAACCATCTGTTTTATTTATTTATTACAGGTATTTATATAGCACTGACAATTTAGGCTGCATTCACACCTTGGCATAGCGTTTTCAGGCAGAAATACACGCGGTTTTTACTGCAATTTTTGCTGCAATTTTTACCGCAATTTTGTACAGGTCAAAAGGTCACCAATATAAAAACGCCCAAATCAAGCGGCAAAAATACTTCCAGAACTTGTTTGAGCTTCAGGCGTTTTCAGACTTTTGGCTTCAGGCGTTTTTGATTTTTTCCCCTCCAGCGTTTTGTAGCTTCAGGCTTCAAGCTACAAAATGCTCAGGTGTGAATGGGGCCTTACAGTTTGTATATTCACACCAGGAGCTTACAATCTAAGGAATGTTTTAACATGGAGGAACCCTTAAAAGAACTTTCTGACCCCACGGACGGGAACCCTTGTCATAATTACTATATCTACAACTCAGGGTACATTAGTGTGATGGTCAGCAGGAAGAATGCTCCTTACTTGTGGTCAATGGGAAGAACCTTTCTCTTACAGATAGCTAAAAAGATCAATGATGTCAGTGGGAACTCATCTTAGAGGTAGACATTGCTCATTTCTCAAGGAACCTCTAAAGCAGTGATTCTCAAACTGTGTTCCGTGGCACACTAGATTTGCAGGTGTGCCGTGGGTGTAATTGCTTGTGTTTTGAAACCTATTGAAAAATTAAATGGTAAATCAATGTAGCAAAAGTTAAAAAAGTAACATATATAAAAACGCAATTTCTGTCAGTCTGTCATGCATTGGTTCCTTTCACAATGCGAGACTTGTTCCATTCCAACTTTGATGCTTATAAATAAAGTTTGTTCATTGTTTGACGATGGAGAAATACTTGAGAAGCAAGGAAACAAGCGAAAGTACAAACAATTGTTTCAAACTGATTTGCTCTCAAAAGCAGGCACATTCTTCACACTAATTGTACAATTAAATATAAATGTAAAAATAAATAAGTTCTGAACCGCAAAAATTGTTAAATCTTTTCAGATGTGCCATGAAACTTTTTAGATCTTTTTGGTGCACTGTAAGACAAAAAAGTTTGAGAAACACTGCGCTAAAGGATCCCTAGGGTTCCACAGAACACTGGTTGAGAAAGGCTGACCTAAGGCCCCTATCTCATATGCATACTAAGCCTAGTGTAGACAGAAGCCAATTAACCTACCAAGCATGTCTTCGTAATGTTGGAGAAACCCAATGCAAGCACATGGAGAACATGGAAACTCCATGCAGATAATATCCTGTCCAGGATCTGAACCAAAGAGCCAAGTGCTGCAAAGCAAAAGCGCTAACCACTAAACTACTTTGTCCAAGGTATTTATGGGTTCTCCAGCAGTGACGACTGGTGTTCTTTTCTTTTGGGGGGGGGGTGGCAAACAGCCCAACCCCCCTCCCCCCACCCCGGAAGGGCAGTCGGGACATCAAAGCCCAGCAATCACCCCATCTAGGAAGCGGGCGGGTAGCGGTGTCCAGCGAGCGGAAGCTTTCCCTCTCCTCCTGTGGTGTGGATCACAGCTTCCACCATGCATCATCCTCCTCCTCCAAGGCGTTCAATAGGATCGCCTGACCTTTCTGCCAATCGGGAAATGGGTAACAGAGTGGGCACTGAGTGGGCTCCGAGCGCAATGCTCTGTGCTCCGAGTCCACTCTGTTTAGAAGCCTATTGACTCTAATCAGGTGCTTCAGAAAAACACCCCCGCCGCTGTAATTCATGCGTCCAGTGTTCTGAAAGGGGCCGGACACATACTGCTTCTACTGCTGAAAAGGGTGATATTTGCAAGGTAGGGATACATGCAGGAGGCTTGCATGTACATATACATTAAGACTGTGCCATTAGTTTATATTGGGTGAGTGGTGGGTTTACATCCACATTAACCTTGGAGTCCTCAAATAAGGCTGCTTTTATTTTGGACTTCAAACTAGCAGCAGAAAAGTTCCAAACTAACCTTAGAAAGTATGATGTTACCAAAAGAGTAGTTGATTCTTAGAAGAGATTTCTAGTAGGACTAGTCAGTCGGTCAACAGTAAGTGGATTCAAAAAAAGAAAGGGAAAGGAAAGACTCAATGGACCACTCTGCCTTTTCTTTAGTGTTACTGTTCTATATTTCTGTATTTAGCTCTGTGTCTAGTTAAAGTGCATCTTCACTCTTCACAACCCGTTCACTAACCTAGTGGCATTTCATCGGTAGGCCCGCCAACTGAAACCCAGAAAGGCCAGCGCCTACCAATGATGTCACAGAAAAACATGGCAGCATGGGACTGAGCAGTGGCAAAACAGAAGAGGATCTCAGTTGGACAACACTGGAAGGTCCACTTTAAAGAGGAACTTAAGCGCTCTGTTGTATGATTCTACATCACCCTCCAGCACCACCCTATTCATTATTATGGCGCATGGGCAGATGTGTTGAAGGACTCTGCCTGGCCTTTGGGTCTCTGCACAGCTCTTCAGCACATCTGTGCACATTCAGGGGGTTGCTTCAGCAAATATAAAAGTTTTGGAACTTCCATAACAGCAATCTTTTGCGCATGTATGGATGTGCGAGGAAAGCCACGCATGTGTAGAGGAGCCGCAGTGCTTTGTCAGAACCCAAATCATTGCACACACAAAATTCGCTGGGGAGGTGGGGAGACACAAACGTCATTCTTGCCAAGCCAAAAAAATGCAGAAGTGTTTAAAAAAAAATTATATTCAATACAAAAAAAATAAAATCAATATGCAAATGTGAGAGCAAGGGGGTAGGAGGCAGTGCACAATTAAAGTTGGTTTCTGGTGATGGTCCGCTTTAAAAAACCAAAATGAATCCCAGCGTGCAAGCAAACTCAGTTTCAAAACATATCAGCAAAAAAAAAAAAGGGAGGGGGGAACAAATTAATAAGAATTGACCCAAAACCATTATGTTTTCCCTTTAAGTCATGGTTGCACAGAATGATAGTTTATGGTTTCCCTTTAAGTCATGGTTGCACAGAATTATAGTTTATGGTTTCCCTTTAAGTCAGGGTTGCACAGAATGATAGTCTAAATGGTAACAATTGCTGTCATGCATATGAAAAAAATTGAAGCTCTGCCAGGAAAGATATCATTCTTCCGTGTCTTCATATCGTCGAATGGCCACCCTCCCCTCCCTGTATGTCTGTCAGGTGTAGGAGAGACTAGCGAGGGTGCAGGAGCTGAGGCCTCACCCTTCCTGGAGACATAGCATGAAATTGTTGTTTTGTGTACAGCGGACATTTAGGAAGTGCTGGGTGTAGAGCGGTTTCCTGTGGCTGCTGAGGCAGGAGTCAAGGTTAAAGACCAACTCCACATTTACATTTAAAAAATGATATAAATCTAAAAATATCCAAAAATTTTAAAAAAAGTATAAAAAATATATAGACCTGTCTTTGTTACAATGCAAAAGCATATCTCGATTCGCTGCTCAGGTGTCTAGCATCTGCCCCCGTTGGGGTTGAATGACAGCCAGGACCATTCAACCCACTTCCTGTAAGCCCAGGGCATCAAGGTCCAGCCCCCTGGGGAATCATTATCAGGCCACACATGGCTTATGGAAGAATTCCACAGGCAACAGCTCTATATCATTACGCTGATCTTACAACCTGCCCACTTCCCAAGAGAGAAGAAGAACCCATGACATGACATGTACATGACTAGACTAAAAACACGTAAAAAAAAGGCATATATGTGTCGTGCCCCCATAGTATAGGTCAGCCTTTCTTAACCTTTTCAACACCGAGGAACCCTTGAAATAATCCTTCGGTCTCTGGGAAACCCTGCTAAAAATTAAAAATCTACAACTCCTGATACATGAGTGTGATGGTCATTGGGAAGAATACTCGTTACACTTGTGGTCATTGGGAAGATTTACCCCCTTACAGATAGCTAAAAAGATCAATGATGTCATCGGGAATTTATCTGAGAGGTAGAAATTGACCATTGCTCGAGGAACGCCTAGCAACCTCTGGAGGAACCCAAGGGTTCCACAGAACCCTGGTATAGGTGCTTTACTTTTGTAGATTTTTGATAGGAAAGGAAAAATGTAGGTGCAGGCCTGAATTTTTTGATCTGGGCTAGGGGAGTGGCTCAGGGAGGGGCTGTTGATGGACGGAAAGGAACACCCCTTGGAGATTCCTCCCCCTTGAGCTTAGAAAGTTCTGGAAAGGGGGATGGAGGAGGAGGTGTCACTTCCTGATGTATGACAAGGAGCTCTGACCAATCCAGCAGCTGGATTGGCAGGGGGCAGGCCTCCTTAAATACAGCAATCTGCCAGCAGGTGTCAGGAGGAAGAGTGAGGATGTAGTCAGGAGCTGCAGAGTAAGCCTCGCCCGGAAGGGGATCCCCCTTTCAGGGGGAGTGGTGAACCTGAGGCCTGGGGCTTGGGTGCAGCCAGGAGTGGGAGTCGGCTTCTGGAGTGGCACAGGAGAAGCATGAGAGCAGCTGAGGTCTACATGGAAGGAGACTCTTTAAAGGAATCCACCAATAAGTTGGTGACTGGCAGCCCCCGGGAGTTGGAGTAGGCAGCTGGGACAATCTGGGAGAGAGAGAGATTAGTCTGTGGAAGCCAGAAGGAACCAACCAAGGGAAAGAAGAGCCATTAGACCGCAGGACAGACCGAGTGGGTCTGAAGGATGGGCTGGGAATAGCAGTTCATCCAAAGGCGCGGCTAGCACCAACGTACTTTGCTATACAAGAGAGGCTGTCTGGTTTCAGTTAGAGAAACCTATAGCTCTCACCCCAAAGGGTAGTTCTGAGGCCTTGCCAGCGGCTGCAGCAGGCCTCACCATGTGCTAGCTGTGGTGAAGAAGAAGGAGGTCTGATAAATTTCCTTTCAGACCGGGAGGACAGGTGTAACGGTCAGCAAGTAGTGTACTGGAGAGAAGTACAGGAGAAGTGTAACGGTCAGCAAGTAGTGTGCTGGAGGTGAAGAAGTGTATATACCGGAGGTGTATATAGTAAGTCCTATGTTTGATTACTGGGCATCCCACAGTCATCCCTAATCCCTATCCAAGTTCAAACCCCTAAATAAGGGAACAAACACAAAGTACCGGCCTGTTCAGTGACTTTGGATGCATAAGGGCGCACATGGCTACATATGCAAATTCAAACAAATATAAACAGGGCGGGGACCTTCAATGGGTGGAGGCAGGAAACCCGGGAACCCAAGAGTCTTTTGGCCGGCCTGGTGATCCTTCCTCATCTCCTCTGGAGGCAGCAGTGGGTGGCCTTGCATTAGCGCAGCTCATTGTAACAGTACTGTGATCCTAGAGCAGTCTTTCTCAAACTTTTTAACATGGAAGAACCTTTGAAATGATTTTCAGGTCTCAGGGAACTCCAGTCAATAATTACTGTATTTACAGCTCATGATATATTATTGTGGTGGTCAGTAGATAAAATGCTTCTTACATTGGTGGTCAGTGGGAGGAATGGCCATCTATCTAGAGATAGCTAGAACCACCATTGGTGTGAGTGGTCACATATCACAAAAATTACTTGTGCTCAAGGAACCTCTAACAGCCTCTAGAGCAGTGGTCTCCAAACTGTGGCCCAGGGACCGGATGTGGCCCTTTGCTTGTCTTTGTCTTGACCTTAAGGCACTATTCCTCCAACTGACACCAATGATGTGACACTATTCCTCACACTGATACCAATGATGGGGCACTATTCCTCCCACTGATATCATATATGGGACACTATTTCTCCCACTGACACCAATAATGTTCCATTATACCTCCCACTGACTCCAATAATGGGACACTATTCCTCCCACTGACACCAATGATGGAACACTATTCCTCCCACTGACACCAATTATGGGGAACTATTCCTTCACTGACACCAATGATGGGGAACTATTCCTCCCACTGACGCCATCAACAGGGCAGCATTCCTCCAGCTGACACCATCAGTGGGGAACTATTCCTCCCACTGATACCAATGATGAGGCATTGTTTACTGCAGCTGGGCATTTTCTACTCCCACTGGCAACAGCCCGGCCCTCCTGAAGCCTGAAGGACAGTAAACCGGCCCTTTGTTTGGAAAGTTTGGAGACCCCTGCTCTAGAGGAACCCCAGTGTTGCACAAAACCCTGGGCGAGAAACACTGACTTTGACCAGGGTTCTCCAAACTTTCTAAACAAAAGCCCAATTTACTGTCCTTCATACCTTAGGGGGGCTGGACTGTGGCCAGTGGCAATAGAACATGCCCCAATGTCAGTGGAAGTAAACAAAGTCTCAGGTTTGGTCGTCAGCAGGAGTAAAAAAATAATTAGATAACAATATTGGTATTAGTAGGAGGAATAATGCTCCTTTGTTGGTATTAATGGGGTGCCCCATTGTCAGTGGGAGGAATGGTGCCCCAGCATTGTTGTCAGTGTGATGAACAGTGCCCCATTGTTGGTGTCAGTAAATTTCTGATTATGCCATAACAGTCCTGGAGAAGCTACATGATGTTTATTCGAAATGAGCACATAAAATATATCTAAAGTTGTTTTTTTTTTAAATGTGGATCTAGTAGGGAAGGATTTAAACCCCTGACAGATGTTTTATTTGTAATTTGGAAGAATTTCCCTCTAATTTTCTACTAGTGACACCAAACATTTAGGATTTTTCATCACTTTTAGTCCTGGTGATAGTGGTCACCAAGATCAAAAGAGAAAGATGAACCTCCCTAACAGGGACACAGACAGCAATGAAAACCCAACAGTGGTTCTAACCAATCCTTACACGATCACATTTTTTTCAAAATTTGGCTTTAGGTTTAACCAAAACCTTCACATGAGTTTATTATTTAAAATAATAAAATGCAATAAGAAAGGCAGACAGAATTCAGACTATTTTTAATCTCTTGGGCTATTTCATAAAACGTATCGGTAGTTATACAGGTAATAGATGAATTACTATCTAAAACTAACATCTACCGTATGTAAAAATCTTTCTAAGCCATGTTAATAAAACTTCCCTGCAGTATAATCATTTTAATTGTGCCTCTTTTGTCTTTCAGAAACACAATGCAAGCTGGGATTTTTAAGGTGTGCCTTGTGTTTGTCACGGCCATTGTCAACCACCCGCTTCTCTTCCCAAGTAACAATTCTGCTGTTCCTACCACTGATGACCTCATCATCCAAAAACTGCAGGAAAGAGAAGAAAACCTGAAGCTTCAGCAACTGGAACTTGAGCAGCTTTTATCTCGCCCAGAGCCACCCCCAGAAGATGACACCGAAACTGAGAGCAAACCCCCTGAAGATGAATCATTATGGGATTTCTGGAGTGTCATGTCAATGATTGTCTTCCTGATGATTGAAGTGTGGAGGCAAGATTTCCTAGATAACAGTCCACAGGAGCAAAGCAAAGAGGAGGATGACCTTATGCTCAATGGAAGCAACTGCCATGGTGTCCCTTTTCCAAGCAAGACAATGTTGGCTATTTTTCATGACCAGTATATTCGAATGACAACCCATGACGCGGCTCGGACTAAGGAGTTTGTTGAGGGTTTTGCAGATGATTTGCTAGAAGCACTAAGAAGTGTTTGTAACCGTGATGCAGACATGGAAGTTGAAGACAGCATCTGTGTGGGAAGCATGTACGAAAACTGGAGAGTCAATAAACCACTGATATGTGACTTGCTTGTACCATTTGCTCCTCCAGAACCCTACTATTTTCGCTGCCAACCTTGGATTACTAGCAAATCCATAGTTTCCAACCAACAAAGTTATGGAACAATTCTTGTTTGTGGACCTGAAGATCCATCAGGTTGTGTCTGCGACAGGAAAAAACTTGGAGAAGACATGCTTTGCCTTCTTCACAACCCAAGCAACAAGAAGAAGGTCACCAAAGATGTCAATCTATTATGTTCAAAGGAATCCAACTATCTAGACACAGACCAGGTCATGAAATGGTTCCAAACAGCCATAACAAAGGCCTGGGGCAGGATATCACACAAGTATGAGTTTGAACTCACTTTCAACCACCTAGATTATCCAGGAGCTTTGAGAGTCAAATTCAAATCAGGAAAGGTCATCAGCTTCAACATCAGCCCAGTCATTCAGTATGAGGACTCTGATCTGTACTTTATTTCGCAGTTCCCCAGCATGGACCAAGCAACCGACTTGGCCTCCAGCGTTCATTGGAACTTGTCTTTTGCAGTTTACGAGAGGAGGTTTCTCAAGGACATTGCCAAACATCTCCCAGGGAATTCTTGCCACCTCAGTTGCCTACAAATTATGACTTTCCTGCATTCCAAGCAATGTGACATAACTGGCCCAAGTGGCCTGACAAGTTACCACCTAAAGACCGTCCTCTTGCATCTTCTACTGACACGGTCTTATTATGACTGGAGTAACATCATGCTAGAAGATCGATTACGGGACATGTTCAAGAGCCTGGAGAAATGTCTGCTGGAGAAGAGACTCCACCATTTTATGATTGGAAATTCCAAACTTCCAGAGACGGTCAGTCTCCCGGAACACTTCCGCACAGCAGAACCTCTTAATCTTTTCCGATCATTTGTTCTAAACAGAGATCTTTACCAAAAAACCTTGACCATGTTCTATGAGATGTTAAAGAACGCAACTGTTGTAATCAATGAATACAGCTTTCATCTTCCTACAGGACCGTCCAACAAAAACTCCCATTAGTAGCACTCATGGTGTATTTTATAAGAATTTAAAAACATGTTATGGAGTTTCTGGATTGGAAGTTCCAGGATTTGGATAAGCCAACTTAAGTCTGCCAATTCCATTAAGAACAGATGTTTTTTACTAGTGTTATGAAATATCCTTACAGAGGCTATTTATATGTTTTTACAGCTGCTGTTTATACAATTATACAATTCAACTATAATGAAGACTAACAATTTACCCATACTCAGGAATTGTAAAGGTTTAGTTCAGGGGTTCTCAATAAAAATATGGGAATACAAAATATATCATAAAATGCTGGAAAGCTCTGGATGGGGCTGGGTGTCACTTTGTGGAAAGATGGGGATTCTGAAGGGGGTTAGGGAACTCTGTAGCAGACTTGGTGGTCCTGTGGTGGATGAGGTTTCTGGAGGGGGCTGGGGGATATTGTGGGAGATTGGGAGCTGGGGGTCTCTCCAAGAGGCTGGCACGCTGTGGAAGACTGGAGAGCACTGCAAGGGCTGAGGGCACTTTGGGAGTTTGGATGGGCAGTGTGAGACATTGTTGAAGACTGAGGGCACCATAGAGGGACGGGGGCTGGGGGGGGGGGGGGGCACTGTAGGAGGTTGGGGGGATATGGGACATTGTTGGAGTTTGTGGACACTATGGAGGGATGTAGGCTCTGCAGGGGGCTGGGCAGCACTGTGGGAGGTTGATGAGCACTTTGGGGGTTGAGGGGCACTGTGGTCCATTATGGAAGGTTGGGAGGCACTATGGAGGTTGGAAGTTCCTGTGGAAGATTAGGGGATCTGCAGTTGGGATCCACTGGTTTAGTCAGGAGGAGGTTAGGAGAGTCTGTAGTAGACCTGGTGGCTCTGTAGGGGATGACGTTTCTGGAGGGGACTGGAGGAAACTGTGGTGGATGGGATCTCTAGGAGACTGAGGATTTTGCAGGGGCACTGTGGGAGAACGGAGAGTGTTTTAATGGCTGGGGGGCACTGTGGGAGTTTGGTGGGCACTTTGGGGACTGAGGGTCACTGTGGTCCACTATGGAAGGTCATTATGGGAGCCTTGAGGCCCTGTGGGAGGTTAGGGGCTCTGCAGCTGGCAGAAGACCTGGTAGGAGGGAGGCCAAGGCCCAGTGGTTGAGAACCACTGGTTTAGTCTATCCAGATATACACTACCAAAAATATTGGGCCGCCTACTTTTACACGCACATGAACTTTAATGGCATTCCAGTCTTAGGCCGTAGGGGTTCAATATTGAGTTGGCCCAACCTTTGCAGTTATAACAGCTTCAATTCTTCTGGGAAGGCTGTCCACAATTTTTAGGAGTTTGTCTATGGGAATGTTTGACCATTCTTCCAGAAGCACATTTATCAGGTCAGACACTGATGTGGATAAGAAGGCCTGGCTTGCAGTCTCTGCTCTAATTCATCCCAAAGGTGTTCTATCAGTTGAGGTCATTCACACGGGCATGCAATTGTAGGCATTTATATATAGGACATTTCTAAACATGTGAAATGTGGACTCCCAAAGGTGTTCTGTCGGGTTGAGGTCAAGACTCTGTGCAGGCCAGTCAAGTTCCTTCAACCCAAACTCACTCATCCATGTCTTTACGGACCTTGCTTTGTGCACTGGTGCACAGTAATGTTGGAACAGGAAGAGGCATCACAAAACTGTTCCCACTAAGGTGTCCTTTTATAAAACTGTGATCAGCCGTGATCCCAAGGATCACAGCTCATTTTCGGTTTATAAAGCAGAGATAATCGGGAGAGAAGCTGTTCTTCACCGATTATCTCTGCACATCTCCAACTGTCATTCACTGACACAGAAACGGCCAGCTTATAAAGCTGTGATCTCTGCACTTGCCTGGGGATCTCGCTCAGAATTCACCCTCCCCGATTCACCATCTCAGAGGTGGAGAATTGGGGGGGTGAAGAGGGAATCCCGGGGAAGGAGGAAGTTTAGAGACTTCCTCCTGCCTCGTTCAGACCCCCCAACACATTAGCCATGTCCCCCTGCCCTGTATATGTGTATATATGTATATACATGTATATGATGTATGTGTGTATATACGTGTACATATAATGTATGTGTATATATATGTATATATAATGTGTGTATGTGCTTATATATACATATATAGTTTAGGGGGGCTAATTATTTTATTAATGATTTGGGCGGGCTCCTCCGAGAATGTCCGTTACTGAGCAGTGATAATTTATCACGGCTTAATAAACCGACATCTCTGAGTTTCTGTGAATTTTGGGGCTGTAATCTCGTAATGTCTCACGGGATCAGGGCGTTCTCCACAGTTTAAAGCGTTTGTAAATCACTTCACTTCACAAACTGCGAAGTGATCTACACCGCTTAATAAACAGGCACACAGGGGAGAACGATCTCCTCTGTGAATGCCGGAGAACTCAGCAGTGGAATTTTTACACTGCTTTATAAACGGACACCTAAGTTGGCAGCATGAAATTGTACAAAATATCTTGGTATGCTGGCGCCTTAAGAGTTCCCTTCACTGGAACTAAGGGTCCAAGCCCAACCCCTAAAAAACAACCCCACACCATAATTCCCCCTCCACCAAATGATTTGGACAGTGCACAAAGCAAGGTCCATAAAGACATGGATGAGTGAGTTTGGGGAGGAGGAAATTGACTGGCCTGCACAGAGTCCTGACCTTAACCCGATAGAACACCTTTGGTAGTCCATATTTCACATGTTTAGAAATGTCCTATATATAAATGCCTACAATTGCATGCCCGTGTGAATGAGGCTCTAATGCTACCCACATTTTCTGAAATATTTTTAAACAATGTCTGTATGGGACAGAAAGAACAGAGATCAGTGTGCAGTTAAAGCGACCCTGTCCATAAGTGATGCACATTTGTCTTCCCTGGTTCCACCCCCCCCCCCCCCTTTATGGACATTTATATGCATTTTGAATAAAACTTTTCCATTTTCATAACAAACTTTATTTTAGACTTCATTTTAGGCCCAGTAATGTAATCAGTTTTATAGTAATATTCCACTCATGTGCATTTTTTTCCTATATTTACCCTTTTTCAGACCAGCCACGAGACACCCTGGAGCCTCTTCCTTGTAATATATAGAGAGTATACAGAGGATGAGAGCTCTACAGGGCTTAAGGGACTGTTTATAAAGCATTCGTTGGATGAATGTCAAACACATTCACACATGCTGTAATTTCTCTAATAGGGTAATCCCTATGATCATCAGCTCCATCTAGTGGCCACAGAGGTATTTCGGAACACAATCCAGAATTTTGGCCTCTAGATGGAGCTGATGATCATAGGGATTACCCTATTAGAGATATTACAGCCAAAATTTGCTCAACATGCACAAATGTGTGCGACATTCCTCCAATGAGTGGTATATAACTAGACCCTATGAGGGAGTCCTGTAAAGCATTCGATTTCAAAAGGTCAAAAGAAAGACTCAACATGTTTCAGGTGTTCCAAACGCCTTTTACTTAAGGGCTTTTGCTGGCAGTGATGACAGATAATACTGGATAGTAATGGCAAGAATAGAAGAATGTGGGAAAAACTCACCACTGTTCGACCCCATATAACAAGGCTGCAGGTTGGCGGTGCTCACTGCTTGCTCAGGGCAGCCAATCCTCCAATGTAGAAACATAAAGCGGCACCCACACTGCAGATTGCAAATGCTCTTTATTGTGCCACTGATAAAAGTCACAGATTAGGTCCCAACTCATACGCGTTTCAGTCCTGCATGGGTCCATATTTATATTTATTTATGCTTCTAAAGAGTAGAATAATGCTGATTCAGGGCACCATTCTGGATTCTTCTTCTGACCTCTTGTCACGAAAAATAAAGTTTCACTGGACTCACTCTAGGAGGTTTATATACAGTATCTCACAGAAGTAAGTACACCCCTCACATTTTTGTAAATATATATTCTATCTTTTCATGTGACTTTGCTACAATGTAAAGTAGTGAGTGTACAGCTTGTATAACAGTGTAAATTTGCTGTCCCTTCAAAATAACACACAGCCATTAATGTCTAAACAGCTGGCAACAAAAGTGAGTACACCCCTAAGTGAAAATGTCCAAATTGGGCCCAATTATCCATTTTCCCTCCCCGGTGTCATGTGACTCGTTAGTGTTACAAGGTATCAGGTGTGAATGGGAAACAGGTGTATTAAATTTGGTGTTATCACTCTCACTCTCTCATACTGGTCACTGGGAGTTCAACATGGCACCTCATGGCAAAGAACTCTCTGAGGATCTGAAAAAAGAATTGTTGCTCTACATAAAGATGGCCTAGGCTATAAGAAGATTGGCAAGACCCTGAAACTGAGCTGCAGCAGAATGGACAAGACCATACACCGATTTAACAGGACAGGTTCCACTCAGAACAGGCCTCGCCATGGTCGACCAAGGAAGTTGAGTGCATGTGCTCAGTGTCATATCCAGAGGTTGTCTTCGGGGAAATAGACGTATGAGTGCTGCCAGCATTGCTGCAGAGGTTGAAGGGGTGGGGGGATCAGCCTGTCAGTGCTCAGACCATATGCGCCACACTGCATCAAATTGGTCTGCATGGCTGTCGTCCCAGAAGGAAGCCTCTTCTAAAGATGATGCACAAGAAAGCCTGCAAACAGTTTTCTGAAGACAAGCAGACTAAGGACATGGTTTACTGGAACCATGTCCTATGGTCTGATGAGACCAAGATCAAGGTATTTTATTCAGATGGTGTCAAGTGTGTCTGATGGCAACCAGGTGAGGAGTACAAAGACAAGTGTGTCTTGCCTACAGTCATGCATGGTGGTGGGAGTGTCATGGTCTGGGGCTGCATGAGTGCTGCTGGCACTGGAACCATGAATGCCAACATGTACTGTGGCTTACTGAAGCAGAGCATGATCCCCTCTCTTAGGAGACTGGGCCGCAGGGCAATATTCCAACAAGAAAACAACCCCAAACACACCTCCAAGACAACCACTGCCTTGCTAAAGAAGCTGGGGGTAAAGATGATGGACTGGCCAAGCATGTCTCCAGACCTAAACCCCTTTGAACATCTGTGGGGCAGCCTCAAACGGAAGGTGGAGGAGCGCAAGGTCTCCAACATCCAACAGCTCCATGATGTCATCATGGAGGAGTGGAAGAGGACTCCAGTGGCAACCTGTGAAGCTCTGGTGAACTCCATGTCCAAGAGGGTTAAGGCAGTGCTGGAAAATAATGGTGGCCACACAAAATATTGGCACTTTGGGCCCAATTTGGACATTTTCACTTGGGGTGTACTCACTTTTGTTGCCAGCGGTTTAGACATTAATGGCTGTGTGTTGAGTTATTTTGAGAGGGCAGCCAATTTACACTGTTAGACAAGCTGTACACTCACTACTTTACATTGTAGCAAAGTGTCATTTCTTCAGTGTTGTCACATGAAAAGATAGAATAAAATATTTACAAAAATGTGAGGGGTGTACTCACTTTTGTGAGATTCTTTATATTAAAAAAATCCACAAAGGTTTTTGTCCTATGAAACTGCATGTACATTTGTTCTGTGCGAATTGAGACAAAATTGAATGTTACTAGGCTATTCTTTCGCCGGGTCTAATGTTTTTCATTCCGTCCGAATTCAGTGAATCAGCAAAATACTGCATTATAGTAACTGGATGAAGCTAATGATCATAGGATAATATTTATTGGACAGCCCCATCTAGTGGCCATAATGCAGTATTTTCCTGATTTACTCTATGAAGAATGTTTAACCTGGAGAGAAAACAATCTAATAACATTTGTTGTTGACTCCATTTGCACAGTTTCACAGGCTGAATAGATCTGGAAATTTTATATAAATACACCCTTGAGTCTGGTGGTGCTGATATCCTTTGCAAAGACTATACCAGGGATCCTCAATGATACCCTAGTTGACAATGATGTTATGTACACAAGTTAACCAAGCCTTCTGCATTCTGGTACACAAGAACAAAACACACCCATTATAATCTGATATTACAATCTGCTTTATGGTGGCTACACACGTTTCCATTTTTTAATCTAATCAAATCAAAATGATTGAATCCACAAACAATCGATTAGCCATCACGTTCTCTTCTGAGCAATGTAGACTCAATTTTGATCCTATTTGGTCAAACCAAGTTGATCGGCCAGAGTGGAATATTATCAATCATTTTTCATCAGTTGGCTGCATTGAGATACTCTGGTTATGAATACAAATGCATTTCAATCAATACAATTACATGGTGGAAGCAAAGATGCAATCTATAACTTACAATCATTTTTTAACTATCACTTGAAATTCACTTTCCCCTGTATGGCATATCGATCAAATGGGCTGTTGACTATAAATGTATTATTTCTACTGAAAGGGATTGATCAGATATCGAAGCCTGCATAGCCACCATAAGATCTTTCGATAACCATGAATTGCAGGGGTCTCCAAAACTACTATTAGCGGGCCACATATGACACACTATGAGATTTTATCTGGCCCATTGCTAGGGTCAGTGGCCTATACTCAGGCTCAGTGAACAGAATGAGGAATCAGATCAGTTCGCCTCTGCTTCTGATTGGGATCCTGATTAGAGTTGAGCGAACCCGGACTGTAAAGTTCGGGTCCGTACCGAACTTTGGGGTGTCCGGGACCCGGACCCGGACCCGGACTTTTCAAAAAAAGTCCGGGTTCGGATCCGGTGTTCTGGTAATTTTAATGAAAAATCTTAAAAATGCTGTAAAAAAGCCCAGGAAGGTCCTAGAGGTCTGCAAAAGGAAGGAAAATGTGGGTAAGGGTGGGACAAGTGCCCTACAAATAAATGGGGACAGGGAAATAACTTTAAATATTTAAAAAAAAATAAAAACATAAAAATGCAAAAATGGAGATCATCTTCAAAATGGGTCTGAAAAGTATTAATTAACATTAGAGGCCATAGAACTGTTCTAAAATCATCTTCAAACTATGTCCAAAAAGTATAAATAAGCCCAGAGTACCCATATCACTGTTCTGCAAAATGTGT
>BLSH010206719.1:623093-640244 GCA_018402905.1 Glandirana rugosa
CCCCCCCCCCCCCCCCCCCCCCCCCCCCCCCCCCCCCCCCCCCCCCCCCCCCCCCCCCCCCCCCCCCCCCCCCCCCCCCCCCCCCCCCCCCCCCCCCCCCCCCCACATGCCGTTTTTTTTTTTATTATTGGAGTGGGGTTCCCCTTAAAATCTGTCAGCTGATTTATATTCTTCCTCATATTTTTAGTAAAAAAAATTGCAATCGGCATATATTGTCTGGTTTGCGCAAAAGTTGCCGCGTTTACGAATGATGAGAATTCATTTATGGGGTTTTTATTTTTTACTAGTAATGGCGGCGATCTGCGATTTTTGTGGCGGACATGTCGGACCATTTTGACACTTTTTTGGGACCATTGCCATTTATACAGCGATCGGTGCTATGAAAATGCACTGATTACTGTATAAATGTCACTGGCAGGGAAGGGGTTAACCTGCAGGGGCGCTTTAAGGGTTTACTGTGTTCGCTGTGTGTGTTACTAACTGTATGGGGGCTGGGCTGAGTGGGGGAGGAGAGTGATCGTGGCTCCCATATACAGGGAGCCTACGATCACATTCCTTCCGCCCTGTCAGAACGCAGATCTGTTGTTTACATACAAGACCCCCATTCTGTCACTGCAGGGGGAGCGATCGCGGGTAGTCGGAGGACATCGAGTCCACCCTACCCGCCTCCTGGCTCCCCCGGAACACAGTGAGTGCGCCTCCGGCGGCGCACGTGCGCTCACGATCCTCGATCTCGCAGCCGCTGTCAGGGGATGGCGGTTTTCGATATCAAGCAAAGTTGCCGCTGTCAAGCCACGACGGGTGGTCAGCAACTGGTTAAATACCTTATACAGCCCACTTTCTGTTTCTCGGCTAGAAAAATGCCTAGGCTTATGACATCATGCACAGCTCTTTTTCTCACTCTTGCGAGAGTTTGCCAGGAAGGGAGGGGGTATGTCATTAGAGGGCCAATGAAAGCTGCAGGGCTGGGGGTGTGCCTCTGTGTGTCTGTGTAAATCCAAGAAGTGAACAGGCAGCAGCTTCAGCTGCCCACAGTTCAAATGAATGCAGCCAGACTTAGTGGAGTGAGATTTCTACAGCATATTTGGCAAGTACAGAGTCACAGTATACAGTATCTCACAAAAGTAAGTACACCCCTCACATTTTTGTAAATATTTTATTCTATCTTTTCATGTGACAACACTGAAGAAATGACACTTTGCTCCAATGTAAAGTAGTGAGTGTACAGCTTGTATAACAGTGTAAATTTGCTGTCCCCTCAAAATAACTCAACACACAGCCATTAATGTCTAAACCGCTGGCAACAAAAGTGAGTACACCCCTAAGTGAAAATGTCCAAATTGGGCCCAAAGTGTCAATATTTTGTGTGGCCACCATCAGGGCTGGACTGGGACAAAAATGTGGCCTTGGACTTCATCCAGACCCGCCCACTGCGGAGGCTGTGGACATGATCAGAGGCCGCAGACGTGGTCAGAGGCTGCGGACATCATAGGAAATAAAAAAAGTCTTCAGCCATTAATGTGACTATTGTTACAAGCTCTCGGGTGTGAATGGGGAGCGGGCGTGTTAAATTTGGTGTCATCGCTCTCACTCTCTCATATTGGTCACTGGAAGTTCAACATGGAACCTCATGGCAAAGAAATCTCGGAGGATCTGAAAAAAAGAACTGTTGCTCTAGATAAAGATGGCCTAGGCTATAAGAAGACCCTGAAATTGAGATGCAGCACAATGACCAAGACAATACAGCGGTTTAACAGGCCAGGTTCCACTCAGAACAGGCCTCGCCATGGTCGACCAAAGAATATGTGTGCACATGCTCAGCGTCATATCCAGAGGTTGTCTTGGGAAATAGACGTATGAGTGCTGCCAGCATTGCTGCAGAGGTTGAAGGGATGGGGGGGTCAGCCTGTCACTGCTCAGACCATACGCTGCACACTGCCTCAAATTGATCTGCATGGCTGTCGTCACAGAAGGAAGCCTCTTCTAAAGATGATGCCCAAGAAAGCCCGCAAACAGTTTGCTGAAGACAAGCAGACTAAGGACATGGATTACTGGAACCAAGTCCTGTGGTCTGATGAGACCAAGATAAACTTATTTGGTTCAGATGGTATCAAGCGTGTGTGTCGGCAACTAGGTGAGGAGTACAAAGACAAGTGTGTCTTGCCTACAGTCAAGCATGGAGGTGGGAGTGTCATGGTCTGGGGCTGTATGAGTGCTGCCGGCACTGGGGAGCTACAGTTCATTGAGGGAACCATGAATGCCAACATGGCATACTGAAGCAGCGCAGGATCCCCTCCCTTCAGAGACTGGGCCACAGGGAAGTATTACAGCATGATAACGACCCCAAACACACCTCCAAGATGACCAGTAACTTGCTAAAGAAGCTGAGGCTAAAGGTGATGGACTGGCCAAGCATGTCTCCAGACCTAAACCCTATTGAGCATCTGTGGGGCATCCTCAAACGGAAGGTGGAGGAGCGCAAGGTTTCTAACATCCACCAGCTCCGTGATGTCGTCATGGAGGAGTGGAAGTGGTGAACTCCATGCCCAAGGGAGTTAAGGCAGTGCTGGAAAATAATGGTGGCCAGGCATGTGCTGGCCATCGGGACTACCTGGCGTTCGGCCCAGTGGGCTGGTTTCAGTGACACTGTGACAGCCTGTCAAAGTAATGGCTGTGCGGTTCGCGCATCCATTACTTTGAGCACCGCTGTACTCAGACTGATGCCAGTTAAGGTGTGTACTTGGCCGGGGGGGGGGAGGAGGAAGGTGCAAAAAGTTACCGGCCGGGGTGGTTTTGGCTCATCTCTGATTGGCTGGGTTCAGGCCGGGGGACGGCTCAGCTCTCCTCGGCTTGGGGTGGGCTCGGCTCAGGAAGTCTCAGCTCCCCTTGGCTCAGGTGGGCTCAGCTCTCCTCGGCTCGGCTTTGCTCGGGCAAGCTTGGCTATGCTCAAGCAGAGGGACGATCTCAGCTCTCCTCGGCTCTGCTGTGCTCGGGTGGGGCCGGTTAGGCTCGGGCGGTCTCAGCTGAGCTGGGGGGGGGTATGGTCACAAATGAATTAGGACAATAGTTGTTATGTTTTAGAACTTAGCCTTTTCCCCACTGTGATTACAGTGAATGATTAATGGCTAAAGACTTTTTTATTCCCTATGATGTCCGCAGCCTCTGACCATGTCCACAGCCTCTGCAGTGGGCGGGTCTGGATGAAGTCCAAGGCCACATTTTTGTCCCAGTCCAGCCCTGATGGTGGCCACACAAAATATTGACACTTTGGGCCCAATTTGGACATTTTCACTTAGAGGTGTACTCACTTTTGTTGCCAGCAGTTTAGACATTAATGGCTGTGTGTTGAGTTACTTTGAGGGGACAGCAAATTTACACTGTTATACAAGCTGTACACTCACTACTTTACATTGTAGCAAAGTGTCATTTCTTCAGTGTTGTCACATGAAAAGATAGAATAAAATATTTACCAAAATGTGAGGGGTGTACGAACTTTTGTGAGATATACTGTATATAAAATAATATGCAAAGTGGTTGGAGGGAAGCTTCAGAATAGCAAAGATGTTTATATTACAAATTATGTGAGCAGACTGCAGTTCCTCTTTAGCAACCAGCTAATGTTAAAGACTCCGGTGGCTCCAAAAAAAAAAAAATAATGCATCTGACCCGCCTCTAAATTGCTGAACAGCTGCTTTGGTAATTCACAGCAAAGACTGAGGGGAAATTTGCATTGGACGTGTGTGAATCTAGCCTAAGAGTACAGGGTGGGCCATTTATATGGATACACCTTAATAAAATGGGAATCGTTGGTGATATTAACTTCCTGTTTGTGGCACATTAGTATATGTGAGGGGGGAAACTTTTCAAGAAGGGTGGTGACCATGGCGGCCATTTTGAAGTCGGCCATTTTGAATCCAACTTTTGTTTTTTTCAATAGGAAGAGGGTCATGTGACACATCAAACTTATTGGGAATTTCACAAGAAAAACAATGGTGTGCTTGGTTTTAACGTAACGTTATTCTTTCATGAGTTATTTACAAGTTTCTGACCACTTATAAAATGTGTTCAATGTGCTGCCCATTGTGTTGGATTGTCAATGCAACCCTCTTCTCCCACTCTTCACACACTGATAGCAACACCGCAGGAGAAATGCTAGCACAGGCTTCCAGTATCCGTAGTTTCAGGTGCTGCACATCTCGTATCTTCACAGCATATGTTTTTTTTTATGGTTTTTATGGTCAGTAAAAACCAATACCGGGTGAGCTGCTCCTTCCAGGAGGTACCGCCATTCCTCCAAAGCCGACTTGATGGCCAGCAATTCCCTATCACCGACATCATAGTTCCAGCAAGATGGTGCACCACCACATTATGGGTGTCAGGTCCAAGCATTCCTAGATGAACAGTTTCCTGGAAAGTGGATTGGTCGTCGTGGGCCAGTTGAATGGCCCCCAAGGTCTCCCAATCTTAGACTTTTATCTTTGGGGTCATCTGAAGGCAATTGTCTATGCTGTGAAGATACGAGATATGCAGCACCTGAAACTACGGATACTGGAAGCCTGTGCTAGCATTTCTCCTGCAGTGTTGCTATCAGTGTGTGAAGAGTGGGAGAAGAGGGTTGCATTGACAATCCAACACAATGGGCAGCACATTGAACACTTTTTTTAAGTGGTCAGAAACTTGTAAATAACTCATGAAAGAATAAAGTTACGTTAAAACCAAGTACATCATTGTTTTTCTTGTGAAATTCCCAATATGTTTGATGTGTCACATGACCCTCTTCCTATTGAAAAAAACAAAAGTTGGATTCAAAATGGCCGACTTCAAAATGGCCACCATGGACACCACCCATCTTGAAAAGTTTCCCCCCTCACATATACTAATGTGCCACAAACAGGAAGTTAATATCACCAACCATTCCCATTTTATTAAGGTGTATCCACATAAATGGCTCAACCTGTATAATGATTGCAACAGACTTCTTTAAAATTATTATTATGTTTTTTGTATATTGTATTTATTATGTCGGGATCCATATAAATAAATGTACCATTTAAAGGAGTTCTATAGTCACAGCACACACTTTCATGTTTATACCATCTGCATTGTAATAACAATACAAACAATATTTAATACTGAGAATCCAATATAAGATTATTGAAAAATCTCCTTAAATTTGGTAAGTGCTGCCTGTCTGCTGGCCATCTCTTTCCACAACTTTGTACTGTCTCCATTTCTAAGGACTACATATCCCATGGTACATTGCTGCTTGCAAACAGCGATTCCTGTACTGACTCCGCCTCCTGAAACTCCTCCTCTCAGCACCTCTGTAGTGTAGAAGGCAGGCTCAGTGAAATGTGTGACACAGCAGTGCCTACTCACAGGGCATAGTGACTACGGGTCACAGAATTCCAGGAAGTCAGTGTGTGGAGATCTTCACAAAGTAAGTTTACAAACTTCAAGATCATTCAGAGTAATAGGAGTGGGTAAGAAATAATGGAAATACAATGCGATAATGAAGATATGATTTAATATTTTGAACGTAGATACATTCAGCTCTGGAAGGTTTCCTCTCCTTCATGACCAGGCCATTTTTTGCGATACGGCACTGCATTATTTTGTATATAACTGACAATTGTGCGGTCATTTGACGCTGTACCCAAATAAAATTGATGTCCTTTTATTGCCACAAATAGAGTTTTCTTGTGGTGGTATTTGATCACTTTTGCGGTTTTTATAAAAAAAAAAATACAGACAATTTTGAAAAAAAAAAAAACATTTTATACTTTCTGCTATAAAACATATCCTATAAAAAATTTTTTTTAAAAATTCTTCATAAATTTAGGCCAATATGTATTCTACATGTGTTTGGTAAAAAAAAATCCCAATAAGCGTATATTAATTGGTTTGCACAAAATTTATAGCGCCTACAAACTATGGGATATTTTTCTTTCTTTTTTTTTTTACTAGTAATGACAGCGATCAGCAACTTATAGTGGGACTGCGATATTGCGGTGGAGAAATTGAACATCTAACTGACACTTTTTTGGGGACCAATGACACTAATACAGTGGTCAGTGCTAAAAACTATGCACCATCACTGTACTAATGACACTGGCAGAGAAGGGGTTAACATCAGGGGCGATCAAAGGGTTAACTGTGTATCCTGGGTGTGCTTTCTAACTGTGGGGGGAGGTGCTTTGACTGGGGGAAGGTAAAGATCTGTGTTCCTGCTTAGCAGAAACACGCGATTTCCATCTTCCCCTCTCACAGAACAGCGATCTACCTTGTTTACATAGGTGGACTGTCGTTTTGTCCCCTGCGTGCGCGCCCCAGACCTGGAACTAGAAATCACGTATAGGGCCTCCTTGCCTCAGTATATCTGTGTGGGGCGTTCCAGAAGAGATTTCAAAGCAGTTTGAAAAAAAAAATTAACAGTCAGATGCTACACATACTGGAGCTGTCTCGCGAATCGCCGTAAATAGACGGCGATTTATGGACAGGAACCTGGTGGGCGCGAGCCGCGATGAGCTGCCAGAGGGAAAGAACGGGTAACCGCTGAAGTAAACACGGTGGTCCCCCGCTCTGACAGGCGGCATCTAGCTGTCACTGTGATCAGTTAGATCTCTTATGCCCCTGACAGCCCAGCCCCCTCACAGTTAGAACACGCCTAGGGAACACAGTTAACCCCTAGCTCTCCCCCTGCAGGTTAACCCCTTCACTAGCAAAGACATTTATACAGTAATCAGTGGACATTTAAATTTCTGATCGCTGTATAAATGTCATTGGTCCCAAAAAAGTGTCAAAAATGTCCTCCATGTCCGCTGCAATATTGCAGTCCTGATAAAAATCGCAGATCGCCGCCATTACTAAAAAAAATGTAAAAACGCCAGAAATTAATTCTCATGGTTTGTAAACACGGCAACTTTTGAGCAAAAATATGAGGAAGAATATAAATCGGCCAAAACCGATGAATAAATTCGTTTTTTTATATATTTTTTTTTAGGATTTGTATTTTAGCAAAAAGCAAGGAATATTGTTTTTTTTTTTGCAAAATTGTCGCTCTTTTTTTTGTTTATAGCAGTGACCAAATACCACCAAAAGAAATCTCTATTTGTGGGGAAAAAAAGGACGCAAATTTTGTTTGGGTACAACGTCGCACGACCGCCCAATTGTCAGCTAAAGCGATGCAGTGCCGAATCGCAAAAAGTGCTCTGGTCCTACAGTGGGAAATCCTTCCGGGCTGAAGTGGTTAATAGTAGGACACTTACCTGTCCAGGGATCCAGTGCTGTCCTCACCTGGACCAGTTCTTTGCCGGTCTTCGGATCCCCAGCGCCGGCATGTTTAGTGTGGGAGGCCAGCTGTGACTCCCTGCAGCTTCTCACTGCGAATGCACAAGTCGCACTACGCTTTCTGAATGGACCCGCAGCCTCCTGAGACCGGTGGCATATCTCAGGAGGTTGCGGGAAGGGAGGGGGGATGGCCAAGCTTTCACTCAGTGGGAGCGGTACCTGTGAAAACTAAGTACCCCCCCCCCCCCAAAAAAAAAATACTTGTAAACATAGTAGGGGGAGGGAGGAGGAAAAGCAGAACCTTTTTGGATGAAGTTTCACATCTTTCTAAAATAACAAACATGGTATACATCCTGTTCTGTGCACAGAGCAGCCCCAATTCTCCTCTTCTGGAGTGCCCCCAATCCAGCGCTTTAGGCTCCTCCTACTTTCTGAGTACCCCTATAGCAAGCTTGATCCCAAGCCGGGCTGTGTGCATCCAGTGACCCCCTGCCCCCTCGTTACAGGATTTGATTGACAGCAGCAGGAGCCAAAGAGAGTGGAGAGAAGAGCAGCGTTGCTGAAGATGTACACAGTGCTGGATCGATATCCGGCTCAGGTAAGTGTTTGAGGGGAGCTGAACATGGAAAGTGCAGGTGATCAGTTCTAGCAAACTCTGCCCCCCCCCCCCCCACTCCCTCTGTCCAGGTTCCCCTTCCTTCTGCTACCTGTCGCCCCCCCCCATCACAGCACTGATGGCGTCCCCTCTTCTCTCATGCCGGCTGCTGAAGGGATTCAATCCAGCACTATGCACATCTGCAGCAGCACTGCTCTTCTCTCCTCTCTCTTATAGGAGGCTCGGCAGCAGCAAGAGCCATTGGCTTCTGCTGCTGTCAATCAAATCCTGTATGTCAGGTGTTTTTTACCTTAATGCTGAGAATGTATTGAAGTGTCACCAAACCCACATCATAAAAAAGCAATCAATAAATGGTGTGTTACATACTCTGTTCATACTCAGTCACTATGGGATTTGTTTTCTGTATTCTGCAAAAAACCTGGTTGATCCTGTTGTTCTCTATCTCCCCCTCCTATCCATGTCCCCAATTCAGCCAGGGATTTTGCAGCTGTGGTGGCAGCTCTGCACATGCTCAGTTTTCAGGGAGTTTCTCTGCTGAGCATTTCCTCCCTATCACATCTGAGAAGCCCATGTGACTATAGGGTCACACATGTGGGTGTATACACAGTGCTAAATGACAGCCCACTCCCTCTCTCCTCCTCCATGCTCACTAACCAGCTAAACACAATGGGGTGGGATATTACATGTAGAGTAATGGAACTTCACTTCTTTCTTATTCTAAGACACAGGCTGGAGGGGCGTGACACAGCCTTTGACTGGCAGAAATCCACCCACACTATGTTACTGCCACAAAATAATAAAGATTTGATTTCAAATATATATTTGCATGCCAATTTAAAACAGTTTATCAATATTAATTATTTATTCTACTGTAGCCAATGGCCTCCTTAGGGGTGGCTGGTAGTTGTGGTTCACCTGACTCTCTGCCCTCAATCACACCATTTTCCTAACATCCAGAGTCATGGAACAGGCCGGTACTTTGTTTTGTTGTTTTATTGAGGGGATAAACTTGGATGGGGTAGGGATTGATGTGGGATGCCCAGTGAATTGATGAACAGAACTGTTCTATATACACCAACAGTATATACACTCCTTTTCCTCCAGCACTAATACTTGCTGACCGTTCCACTCCCACTACTTGTTCTTCCAGGCCTGAAAGGCAATTTATCGGGCCTCCATGATACTCCTTCCTCCACTGCAGCTAGCATATGGTGAGGCCTGCTCTTCTGCTAGCAAGACCTCCAGACCACCCATTACAGGCAAGGGCCACGGACCCTCAGTTGTGAAGCCACAGCCCCTCAGTTGTGTAGCTAACTACTTGGTGCTAGCTGGGCATGGATGAACTACTACTCCCAGCCCATCCTTCTTCCAGGCCTCTCAGGCCTACCTTGCTTTCCAGTGACACTCCTTCCCCTGACTGGCTCCTCCGACCTCCACAGACTGTCCACTGTCTCCTCCCAGCCTTCTCATCCAGCTCCCAGGGTCTGTCACTCACTGACACCGGTAGATCCTTTAAAGAGTCCTCTATGTAGCCTCTCTGCTGCTCTCCTGCTCTCTTGTGCTGCTCCAGGAACTAACTTCTTTTCCTGGCTGAACCCGAGCCACCAGACCTCAAGGTCACCCCCCCCAGACTGGGGGCTCCCTTCCTGGGTGAGGCCTCCACAGCACCTCTGCTACATCTCTGCTCTTCCACCCGACACTCTCCTCCCGCCACTGGGCTATCCCAGGGTATTTAAGGAGGCCTGCCCCCTGCCAATTCAGATTGGGGATTGGTCAGGGCTCCTTAGAACACCCAGATGGTTACACTTCCCCCCCCCCCCCCAGCCTCCCTCTCCAGAATGCTCCAGTCCCTTCTGGAAAGAAGTAGGAGGAACCGATGACACCATCTAGGAACTGCCCAGTCCTACCTGAGCCACTCCCAGCCCAGAAATCAAAACAATCAGGCCTTCTCTCAGTCAGGCCTGACTAAATTTTACCTTACCTACACAGAAAAATCCTATACTCTAGCTCCCTCCTACCAGGGGGTGCTACACTACTCTGTATTCCAAAGGCTGTTTTCTTTATTTTGAACATGTGATCAGTAGCAGAGAAATAGAAGCTCCTCCTGCTTATGTTTCCCTGCAGACAGGCTGGGAGAGAGCTGGGTCATGTGACAGCTGTATATCGATTAGGAAAAAAAAGATTTTTTAAATGAAAATTATTACAGTGCTGTCATCCGCATACAGAAATAAAAGGGACAATGTAAATTAAACAGTGTGTGTTTAGTATCACAACCACTTGCCGACCAGGCTTATCTGGCAATTTTTGTTTACAAGTTTAAATCAGTATTTTTTGCTAGAAAATTAATTATAACCCCCGAATATTATACTTTTTTTTTTAGCAGAGACCCTATAGAATAAAATGGCGATTGTTGCAATTTTTGCTGTCACACGGTATCTGCAAACGCGATTTTGAAAACGCTATTTTTTGGGAAAAAATACACTTTAATGAATTAAAAAACACAAAACACAATAGTTAGCCCAATTTTTTGTGTAATGTGAAAGATGATGTTATGCCAAGTAAATATGTACCTAACATGTCACGCTTTAAAATTGCGCACGCTTGTGGATTGGCGACAAACTATGGTACGTAAAAATCTCCATAGGCAACACTTTAAACACCTTTACAGGTTACCCGTTTAGGGTAACAGAGGAGGTCTAGTGCTAGAATGATTGCTCTCGCTCTAATGTTCACAGAAATACCTCACATGTGTGGTACAAATACCGTTTACATATGCATTCGCTTCTGCGTGAGAGGGATGGGGGCGCTTTAATTTTTTTATTATTATTATTTATTTTGCTTTTTATTTTTTACGCTGTCCATTTTATCACTTTTATTCCTATTACAAGGAATGTACAGTAAATATCCCTTGTAATAGAAATAAGGATGACAGGTCCTATTTATGGAGAGATCCGGGGTCAAATAGACCCCAAATCTCCTCTTTACCATTAAAAGCAAAAGATCAAAAAAAAAAAAAAAAAACATTTTTGATCTTTTGCTTAAATTTTTTTTTTCTTTTTCTTCCAGCTTGGACCAGAAGTGATGTCATGATATCATAGAGTCGATCAAAAAGTCTTAACCCTTTGACCGCCTATGGGAGCAGAAGACCGCACCGTCGGATCGTTTCTCGAGTAAACCGGCAAAGCCCGAAAAGCACCGGCAAGCGGCACGAGGGGGGGCGCTCAGATTGGCTTCATGAGAAAGCCGGTCGTCTGCTGAAAAGAAAAATTTACCAGGGTTATGGCTCATATCTTCAGCCATTATCCCGGTAAACCACTTGCAGACCGCAACATATATATGTATTGCGTCGGCAAACAACTAGATACACAGCTAAAATACTTATAAGCGATCTGTTTTACCTGCCAAAGGATTCATATTTCTGTCCATCCATTTCTGAGATTTACACAGCTCTGCCACACAGCACAGTCCTGATTTTCTTTGCTGCAGTTTAGTAACACTTACAAGCAGGGGCGTAACGATAGGGGTTGCAGGGGTTGCAATTGCAACCGGGCCCCATGGTCCAGGGGGCCCATGTGCCTCCCTTGTACACCTGAATAGGAGGGATGGTGGGGGTGGCATTTAGAGGACCCAATCTCCTCCATTTTCCTCTATCCAGTTTACTTGTCTTCTGCTGTTCCCAGGGCCCCTGTGTGCTTCCCTGGTCCCCCTGGGGCCTGCTGCAGAACTTGTGAAAGGGCCCCACTGCAGTATCATAATAAAGGGACCCATGATAGGCGTAAAGGGCCCCAGGATCAGTGGGAAGAGGAAAGGGCCCTGGCCAGGGGTCAGGGGGCCCTTCATAATTTCTTGCACCGGGGCCCTGAAGGTTCTAGTTACGCCTCTGCTTACAAGTCTTGTCCAACCCCTCAGATTTATGTACCTACCTCATTTGCCTTAAAAAACAATAACATTTGATGATGAATTAATGAATACAAAGCTGGTATCTGGTATATACAGTATGCCTGGAATTCAGCCTTCAGTATTTTTCTGCATTATCCTTTTTATTTTCTTTTTGCTCTTGTTGACTTTTGTCAATGCATAAAATGTGTCTTTAGCGTGTGAATTCTTGTGTCATTCTTTCTGATTTGAAATAAAAAAAGAAAGTATGCCGAGAACTCCAGGCAGATATACAAGATACACTGCAATCTTTAAAACCACTAAGGGCCCTTTCACACTGGGGCCGCCCGAGCATCAGCGGTAAAACGCAGCTAATTTAGCGACACTTTACCGATGTTGTATCAACGCTATTCAGACGGCAGCGTGGCGCTTTTAACCCCTAAGAAGGGGTTAAATAAGGGTTAGAAGTGCCGGAGCATAGTGCTCCCAGAGCGGTGTATGGAAGCCCTGCCCATTCCAATGGGCAGGGGCGGTGGAGGAGCGGTGTACACATCTCTCCCGCACCGCCCCAAAAATGCGGCTTGCAGTAGATTTTTTCCTCTCCTGCAAGTGCGTGGCCGCAGTGGGAAAGCATTCTGGCTTCCCCATTGGGGTACATTAGGAGGCAGTTTACAGGCGCTATTTTTAGCTAAATAGCGCCTGTAAAGCGCCTCAGTGTGAAAGGGGTCTAAATGTAGTTTTAATTGCAAGCCATGGGAGTACCTGAATCTCACCTGGAATACGCCTCTTGCAAACCCTCTACAGCAAAGCTGGAGTGGGAGAAAATGAAGCAGCACAAGCAGCCAATGAGTTCCTTTGTTGGCAAGTAGGATGCTGATAGAGAGCAGAGTGGCAGACAAGCTCCTCAATGTGCTGTTTCTCTTCTCACTGTCCAAGATGACCTGGGATTTTAAGAAGTGGGTTGCATGATGCTGACCATTAGACTAAGGGCATCTAGTGGCAGAAACAAGTAATGCAAGGGAAATCTCTACACTGAAGCTGAATAGGGCAGCAATAGACAGTTTTATTATTTTATGTTTTAATGGGCTATGTGTTTTTTTATCTTGTTATATGGAGCTCCACTTTAAAATGTTACTAAACCCAGTACCCTACATTCACTATATCTGGTCTCCCACAGTACATAGAACATGGAAATGCAATTACTTTAGTAACTATAAACTGCTAAATACCTTTTCTCATCAGCAGTATATAGCAGTCTTGTGACTTCTATCCGTGTTTGGTTAAAGTGTCACTAAACCCACAACAGTAAAATCTGTCTGCATATGCAGAATAGCATGCTTGTTATACTCACTGTGTAACTTAAGCTTCTATATTGTGTAAAAAGGCTGTTTGATCTTGCATGGCCAAATACTTCCTTCTTGCCCTGTCTACTCTATTATACTACACTACATTCAGTCAGGGTGGAAAGGCTGCACATGCTCTGTTTGATCTTCCTGTTTCACATGGACACCAACTGCAGTGCATTTCTAGAGGCAGTGATTGTTTATTTGGGAACTGAGCATGTCATTGGCAAAGCACCAATCAGCTCTGGCCAGATTGTGGGTGAAGGGTCACTGATGCAAAGAAAGTTACATCATCAGAGAGTGAAATCTCCTCCTATATGAACACTGGGGAAGCCCTGGCTCTTTGCAGTTTATCACCTGAATGCAGTATACAGATGAAGATACAAATATAGCAGCAGTATTTTGATATAAAAAGAATATTTATAAGCTGTGTGCACTGTGGGGGGGGGGGGGCTGATGAATTGGTTTTATATTGCTGGGTTTAGTAACACTTTGAAGCTTGTAGGGGGAGTTTTCATTCTCCTCTGACTGTCCTATGAGGCTGCATGACCCCTGACTCTCTGTCTGGACAGTGCTGATTGGCCCTGTGCTGATCACATGCACTCTGCCAAGAAAATATAAAACTCTCTAGTAATACACACCAAACTGAGCATGTGCAGAGTGACTCCAAAGGCTTTGTACTATCAGGAGATGGATTGGGGACCGTGGAAGAAGAGGAGGATCAGAGAAGGCAGGATCAAACAGCCTCTTTACACAATGCAGAGAATTAGCCCCTTAGGTTCCACAGTGAGTGTAACAAGCATGCTTTACTGCATATACAGACTGATTTTACTGTTTAGTAACACTAAGGAGTTCAAGTAAGGCGAATGTAGTTGTATCTGGGCACTTGTAACAAAACAAGATGGAAGGATAGAGGAAGATACCAAACCACTTAAAGCGCTTTTAAACCCAAAACCAAAAATGGAATATATTGCAGCTTCCTGATCATTAGATGTGGTGGCTGCATTAGCTTTCTTTTCTTTTGCTTTTCCCCCCTCTGTTTTCACCTGATGATCTGGCCAGTAATACAGCTCCTGTAGTAGGGAGACACAGCTCTGGATGGAGGAGCACAGGAGACACAGCAGACAGCAGCATTGTCAGTCTGGGAGGAGGGGAGTGTTAGATGGACTAGCAGATTTAGATACATTAACAAACTGAAGCCAAACTGCAGCTCATACTTACTCAGTTACAGCAAACAGTTGTTTTTCTTTTGGGATAAACTTTTCACATGAATAAATATAAAACTAATAGCTGTAAGCACTCTGGTCAGTGCTAAATGGTTTGTCTCATCCCCGTAAACTGATCAATGCCACTGGAGAGTTTGAGCTTTTGAAAAACAACAGACTTGTTGAATAGATCACCAGATGAAAATAGTAGAAAAAAAGCCTAAAAATGAAAACGAATGCAGCCATCACATCTAAGAATTTATAAGCTGCAATATAATAAATGTTTGTTTTTGGGTTTAATATACACATGTTGTAGTGGCCTTAAACCCCCACTAGAGGTCAGCATACAACACAACAATAGTAACCTGATACAGTTCAATGCAGCAACAGAAAAATTACATATAATGTAGATGGGACATCATTTCTAAATATGAAATCCAGCATATTCATTGTTCAGAGATGCAGTTAAAGATTCAACCTGAATAATGTTGGGAACCTAGAAGACCTCTGATGTGAAGGTCGTATTGGCAGATACTCATGGTACGACCACTTTGTCCCCGAGGTGCCCTCACATGCCTACAGGAGCTCTCAGTCACTTTTTTTCCCTTTTACTATTACTAATTGTGGCAGCAGAGCCAGAAAAAGAGATCATTTTTGGTTGGTAAATGGAATTAAAGAAAAGAAACCTGCTTTCAGACTAAGAATAGATATGCGGAACTTTTATAAATAGTAACCATTGTTCTACTGATTGTTCTCAAGGCAAGTCTGCACCGCTCCCTGCCAATGTGGAGCAGTACAAATGTCACTGAATTTGTAAATCACTTTTTTATTACATTATACATTTACTTGTCTGGTAAATGAGTGAAGAATGTGTGTAACTGCCAATTCCCCAACACAACATATATTTTATGTATTATTTGTTTTTAGGGTGAGAATTACACACAGAGCAAGACGAGACGCACATATTATCAGAGAGAGTGCTAGGAGATGGAAATATTATCAGAGAGAGTGCTAGGAAAGGGAAATATTATCAGAGAGAGTGCTAGGAGAGGGAAATATTATTAGAGAGAGTGCTAGGAGAGGGAAATATTATTAGAGAGAGTGCTAGGAGAGGGAAAATATTATCAGAGAGAGTGCTAGGAGACAGAAATATTATCAGAGAGAGTGCTAGAAGACGGAAATATTATCAGAGAGAGTGCTAGGAGATGGAAATATTATCAGAGAGAGTGCTAGGAGATGGAAATATTATCAGAGAGAGTGCTAGGAGATGGAAATATTATCAGAGAGAGTGCTAGAAGACGGAAATATTATCAGAGAGAGTGCTAGGAGATGGAAATATTATCAGAGAGAGTGCTAGGAGATGGAAATATTATCAGAGAGAGTGCTAGGAGAGGGAAATATTATCAGAGAGAGTGCTAGGAGAGGGAAATATTATCAGAGAGAGTGCTAGGAGAGGGAAATATTATCAGAGAGAGTGCTAGAAGAGGTAAATATTATCAGAGAGAGTGCTAGGAGAGGGAAATATTATCAGAGAGAGTGCTAGAAGAGGTAAATATTATCAGAGAGAGTGCTAGAAGAGGTAAATATTATCAGAGAGAGTGCTAGAAGAGGTAAATATTATCAGAGAGAGTGCTAGGAGAGGGAAATATTATCAGAGAGAGTGCTATCAGAGAGAGTGCTAGGAGAGGGAAATATTATCAGAGAGAGTGCTAGGAGAGGGAAATATTATCAGAGAGAGTGCTAGGAGAGGGAAATATTATCAGAGAGAGTGCTAGGAGACAGAAATATTATCAGAGAGAGTGCTAGGAAACAGAAATATTATCAGAGAGAGTGCTAGGAGACAGAAATATTATCAGAGAGAGTGCTAGGAGAGGGAAATATTATCAGAGAGAGTGCTAGGAGACGGAAATATTATCAGAGAGAGTGCCAGGAGAGGGAAATATTATCAGAGAGAGTGCTAGGAGACAGAAATATTATCAGAGAGAGTGCTAGGAGAGGGAAATATTATCAGAGAGAGTGCTAGGAAAGGGAAATATTATCAGAGAGAGTGCTAGGAGAGGGAAATATTATCAGAGAGAGTGCTAAGAGACGGAAATATTATCAGAGAGAGTGCTAGGAGACGGAAATATTATCAGAGAGAGTGCTAGGAGACAGAAATATTATCAGAGAGAGTGCCAGGAGAGGGAAATATTATCAGAGAGAGTGCTAGGAGACAGAAATATTATCAGAGAGAGTGCTAGGAGAGGGAAATATTATCAGAGAGAGTGCTAGGAAAGGGAAATATTATCAGAGAGAGTGCTAGGAGAGGGAAATATTATCAGAGAGAGTGCTAAGAGGCGGAAATATTATCAGAGAGAGTGCCAGGAGAGGGAAATATTATCAGAGAGAGTGCTAGGAGACAGAAATATTATCAGAGAGAGTGCTAGGAGAGGGAAATATTATCAGAGAGAGTGCTAGGAGAGGGAAATATTATCAGAGAGAGTGCTAGGAGACGGAAATATTATCAGAAAGAGTGCTAGGAGACAGAAATATTATCAGAGAGAGTGCTAGGAGAGGTAAATATTATCAGAGAGAGTGCTAGGAGAGGGAAATATTATCAGAGAGAGTGCTAGGAGACGGAAATATTATCAGAGAGAGTGCTAGGAGACGGAAATATTATCAGAGAGAGTGCTAGGAGAGGGAAATATTATCAGAGAGAGTGCTAGGAGAGGGAAATATTATCAGAGAGAGTGCTAGGAGAGGGAAATATTATCAGAAAGAGTGCTAGGAGACGGAAATATTATCAGAGAGAGTGCTAGGAGAGGGAAATATTATCAGAGAG
>BLSH010206719.1:646641-663106 GCA_018402905.1 Glandirana rugosa
ATATATATTAAAAAAAAAAAAAAAAAAAAAAAAAAAATTTTTGAGTCAAAGCCCAAAAGCCGGTTCACGTAGGACTTAAAAGCCAAATTCGTGGCCTTAAAAGTAAAGACACGTGGTAATTTTTTTTATGACGTAACTCAGTAATCTACCGCGGTGGATAACATCAGTAAAAGATGAACCGAGGTAGATCGTCAGTTTACGCCATGAAAGACAAAAATTAGTTACTTTTTGTAAGCTAGTCGTTTCCTTTATCGGATTATCGTAAAAAAAAAACGAGGGCAAGTATGTACGTGAAAGTGACCAACCTAACGATACGTTAAAAAAAAAAAAAAATTCAAAAAAAATTTCAAGTGGAGGAATTCCTCGGTGTCATCTTCTTATTCGACATTAAGGAACGGGATTACCCGAAAAAAAAAAAAAAAAAAAAAAAAAAATTATATATATATATATATATATATATATATATATATATATATTCAATTTAATTAATGTGGCTAGTGTTTTTGCATTTAAATCAATGGGATGTGATTTTTGCATTTCAGTCAAAAGGGGGCGTTTTTGCATTGTAGTCAATGGCATGCGATTTTGCATTGAAGTTAATGGCATGGGATTTTGCATTGCAGCGAATAGGGGGCGTTTTTGTATTGAAGTCAATGGGATGTGATTTTGCATTGCAGTCAATAGAAAGCAATTTAGTATTGAAGTCAATGGCACACGATTTTGCATTTAAAGTGATTGTCAACCTGTGACAACCACTTTAACCTACAGGTAAACCTATAATAAGGCTTACCTGTAGGTTGCCTGCGTATCTCCCAAACCTGCATGGTTCAGGAGCTATGTAGAGTACTAGCATTGCCAACGTCATTTCGGTACATGCGCAGTGAAGAAACGGCCTCCGTGCCGTTCCATCACTGGGATCGTGCCGTGATTGGCGGGAGTGACGTCATGCGACACCGGCCAGTCACAGAGCTGGAGATCGCGGCCCCGTAAGGAAGAAGGGCAGAAGATGGACGCTGCCTGCGCAGGGGACAGCGCTGCATGTCGCAGGCTTCGTTTACAGGTAAGTGACATGCGATGCATAGTAGCCCCATTATGCATCTACTTGGCAGGAGAATACAGAGGAAATAAACCCCATCAGGGTTTACTTCCTCTTTAAATCAATGGCTCGCAATTTTACTTTGCAGTCAATAGGGGGTGTTTTGGCATTGAAATCAATGGGACATGATTTTGCATTGAAGTCAATAGGGGGGCATTTTTGCATTGAAGTCAATGGGAGACGATTTTGCATTGAAGACAATGGGACGAGCTTTTGCCTTGCAGTGAGGGGGGGGGGTGCATTTTGCATTAAAATCAATGGGATGCGATTTTGCATTGAAGTCAATGGGACACAATTTTGCATTGCAGTCAATGGAATGCAATTTTGCATTAAAGTCAATAGGAGCATTTTTGCATTGAAGTCAATGGGACGAGTTTTTGCATTGAGGTCAATTGAACATAATTTTGCATTGCATAGGGGGCGATTTTGCATTGAAGTCAATAGGATGCGATTTTGAATTGAAGTCAATAGGGGCGATTTTGCATTGTAGTCAATGGGACGTGATTGTGCATTGAAGTCAGTGGGACACAATTTTACATTGCAGTCAGAAAGGGGTGTATTTGCATTGAAGTCAATGGCAGGCGATTTTGCATTGAATCAATGGGACGCAGCATGACATTATCGGCACCTTTTATTTTTTTCTATCGGCAAAACACCCATAACCCTGTTTTCAGCTGATAGTTTTCAGCTGCCAATATATTGGTGCATCCCTAAGTATTCTACTAGCACAAGACATAGCCTAATAACATTTGTTTTATTTGTGTTGATTGTTCTAAGTATCCTTATCCCTAAACAAAATGAATACAATTCTATGCACACAATAAAGTTTGATTAAAAAAAAAAAATGGCAGAAGTTCCGACCCCTTTCCCCCCCTTGCCCAAAATGAAAGTTTTCTTTTGCCGGGACCGCCTGCGTTGTGATTTTGGCAGAGAAGGCGTTGCAATCGGAATTCCCCGTCCATTCAAGGAAACGGATACAAGTTCATACAAGAAGAGATTCCTCCAGGATCAGACCAAGCCGGAGAATAGGCTGCTGTGGTGACAACCATACCCACCTCCTTCCACCA
Organism: Glandirana rugosa; assembly: GCA_018402905.1. NCBI lineage: Eukaryota > Metazoa > Chordata > Amphibia > Anura > Ranidae > Glandirana > Glandirana rugosa. The sequence goes on from BLSH010206719.1 coordinate 648,805, forward strand.
AACACTCCACATCACAGAGCTCTGCATGGGGGACATCGATCTTCCGATGGATCGGAAACCTTTCTTTGCCAAAAAGTTATTTTTTTTTTAAAGAATAACCTTTTGGGAATTCCAGGATGGCCCAAAAAATAAATCAATCCTGCGGCGTTCCCTTCAGCCTTGCACGGTTGTACCGGCTCCTCTCCTGGACTGACATGGCTTCCTCTGATGTCACTCAGGCCTGGGAGAAGGGGTGGGCAGAGGGACAGTTGCCCTGGGCGCAGTGAAGCGAGGGGGCAAGGAATGGACGCAGGGTGGTACACCCATTCTAAAGCATGTATTAACAGTGGAGGAGGGGCATGCCATTCTGGATCTTTGCCCTGGGCGACTCTGTCCGGGTACTGATTTCTCTGCACACTGTGAGCTTCTCACATTGTGCATTAGAAGCTGCAGCCAGACAGATAGAGCCCTCCTCATTTCCTGCAAGGAGGACATCCAGCATCATCTAGCACAGGCGTCTCCAAACCCTATCGAACTTGGCCTTTCAAAATCAATGAGGGGCCACACCACAAACTGCAAGCCAGAGGCTTGGATCGCTCAATGAGTCTCATTGTAAATTGCAAAAAAAATCAGCAAAAAAAAAAAAAAAAAAAAAACAGGCACTCAAGGCAGCAGGATCCCTTCCTAAACTAAGAGCGGCTGCTTGGCTGCACTCTGAAAAATGATCCCCCATGGATCACTCCTTAGGGAATGGTGAAATGTGAATTCAGCCTTACAGAATTGGGAAATGGTTAAATGTTTTTTGGGAAGTATGCCGTCCATTAGGGGCGCATGGGCTCTGTCCCCCCTATCCACGCGTCCAGCCCCCTGATCTACATGTGGGGCACCAGACGCATAGATTCCAATCAGGGTTTTTTTTTTCCAAGCATGTGATTAGAACCAGAGGCTCTAATAGGCTTCAAAAAAGGGTGGGCTCGGGGGAGGGGGAGAACAGAGCACTGCGCCCGAAGCTCACCCATTCTCATCATTCGTAAACGCGGCAACTTTTGCGCAAACCAATCATTAAACGCTGATTGCGGGTTTTTTTACCAAAAATATGAGGAAGAATATAAATCGGCCAAAACCGATGAAAAAAAAAATGTTTTTTTATTTATTTTTTTTTGGATTTGTATTTTAGCAAAAAGTAAGAAAACTGTTTTTTTTTTTTTGCAAAATTGTCGCACTTCGTTTGTTTATAGCAGCAATCAAAAATGACGCAGAGGGGATCAAATACCACCAGAAGAAAGCTCTATTTGTGGGGGGAAAAAGACGCAAATTTTGTTTGGGTACAACGTCGTACGACCGCGCAATTGTCAGTTAAAGCGACGCAGTGCCGAATCGCAAAAAGTGCTCTGGTCCTAAAGTGTGAAATCCTTCCGGGGCTGAAGTGGTTAAAGTGCAACTAAAGTCAAAATGTTATTTTTAGTATTGGATAGAAAGGAGAGGGATTAGAACCCCTGTCAGTTTTTATTGCTGCCTGTGGCCCCGTTAGGGAGATTCCCCCTCTCTATTGGTCCTGTTTACCATTATCATTGAAAGTGAAATTAAAAGAAAGTCCCAAGTTTTGGGTTGTCCCCTGAAAAGTAATAGAGGGGAATCTTCCAATGGAGACACTGGTTCTGGTGAGCTGGGGATCCCCATGGGATTCCCTTAGGCTCCATTCACACTAATGGGTTGTTTGATGCATTTTGCAGAAATACAGGGAATTTTTTTTTAACATGGGTTCCTATGGAACATGTTCACATCAATGCATTTTTGTGCCTCTGCGATTTTGGAGAGGGCCAGGGACTTTTTTTCCCACAAAAAGCAGCATTTTGCATGTAATAGACTTCAATGGGCATGCAAGAAAAACGCAAGTGCTGCGTTTTTTTAAGCATTTTTGCCGCGATTTGCGTTTTGCGTTTTAAATCTGCCTAGCAACAAAATTTTCAAATAAAATAAATTATAAAAAAATAAAAAATAATAAAACGCAAAAGGTAAATTGCAGCAAAAATGCAGAAAGCACAGCAAAAAGCAGTGAAAAACGCTGAAAAGCAAAATGCATTAGGGTGAGGCCTTAATTTACAGGGATTTCCTTTCACTTCCTGTTTTGACTATGAGACAGGAAGTGAAGGGAAATCTCCCCAATGGGATACAGATAGCAAAAAATAAACTGACAGAAGTTATAACCCTCCCTTACTTTATCCAAAATGAAAAAAAAAGTTTTGCCCCCTCTTTTTTCTTCACTTTAAATAAGTGTTCCAGTGTGTTTAGCTGCATTCCATGCATTTTTGCTGCGTTTTTTCACGTTCCAGTACAGTCCAGTGCAGGAAAAATACAGCAAGTTCTCCTTTTTTTTCTGGAACTGACCGCACTGGTGTGAACTATGCCATTGGAAACCATATAACCTACTTTCCATGTGTTTTTGATGCAGAAAAAGAACGCACTGCACTGCATGTGGTGTGAACTGACCCCCATCCATGCTGGGTAATAGGCACCCAGAAAATGCAATGAAAAGCGACGCAAACGCATATGCGTTTTTATTTCGCTTTTGCGGAGGAGCACTGCGAAGGCACCCTTAGGGCTAAAATCACACGGACTTACGATAGAACGCAGGGAAATTAATGTACATTTCCATCCATTCTGTGCACATTTTGACGTGTGTTTTAGCGTATGCTAAATTGCACTGCGGTTTTCAACATTGCATCCTGTGGGTCACAAAATAAATCGCAGTGCAAACATTTTTTTGTGTTGTGCTGCATTGACCTGCGTTTTACATGCATTGACCTGCAACACAATGCAGTGTAGCGTGAACAGCACCCATAAAGATCAATTGTTTTTTAATTGTCCTGCTGCAGTAAAATGAATGCACTAGTGCAAATTAAATGCTAAAACGCACCGCACCTGCAGCACATTGGTGTGAAGAGTTCTATAACATTAACCCCTCGTTCACACTGAATATGGCTTTGACTTCATTTGAACTCACGCAATTTCAAAGCCGCATTTCAGTTTGACTTTGGGGGGTGACTTGAAAGACATCTATGTGGGTTCATGCACAGATGTCTACTGAAGTCGCCCTCAAAGTCGCCAAAAGTAGTGCAGGGACTGCTTTTGGAAATAGGTGCAGCGCCGCAAAGTCAGCATCATACTTATTGGGATGCTCCTATTGCCAGCAATAGGCTGAGATTTGGCATGCGATTTGACAGGTCGCCGATGTGAACGGGGGCTAAGTAAAGTAGCACGACCTCAAAGTAGCATCAATGTGAACCAGAGTTTATCCTTGGTTCACACGGCTTTTGAAATTGTGTGACTTCACCTGAACTCGCACATTTTCAAAGCCGCATTTCAGTACGGGTTCATGCACAGATGTCTATTGAAGTCGCCATCAAAGTTGCCAAAAGTATTGCAGGAACTGCTTTTGGAAATGAGTGCGGAGCCACGCCAATTGGGGCGCTCCCATTGCCGGCAATAGGCTGTGATTTGACATGCGATTTGACCTGCCAAATCGTGTCAATTTAAAAGGGGGCTAAGGTTGGGTTCACATATATGCGATGTGGGAACCAGTGCGATTCCTGTGCAAGTTCCCGAATCGCATGTCTCCCGCTGCCAGTTCACACTGCCCTATGCAAACAAAGTTATACAAAGTTAATGACACCCCCAGATTGGTTCGCAGATCACAGTGCGAACCGTGAAATGGTACAGGAATCGGATCGCATAAGTGTGAACACCCATGCGATCCAATTCCAGTGTGGACCAAAAAAAGTGTCCTGCACTATTTCGGTCTGAATATGATGCGATTTCAGGCATACAATCTGTATGGTTAAATTTGCATCGCACAGACATCGCATGTGATCTGCTCAGCAATGGGGTGCGAATCACATGCAATGTCTGACATAGCAATACTGTGAATCCAGCCTTAGGCTTCATGCACACTGTATCTGATAAACGACCATTTTTGGCGTTTTTTTAAACAGCCCAAAAATGCCACTTTATGTTATCCTATGTGTCCATGCACACATGGACGTTAATTGTCGTTTAACAGCACTGGCGTTTTTGGGCTGTTATCTGAATGCCCTGAATTCAAAATTCGTTCTTCTGACCACTAAAAACGCTAGTCGCCGATAAACGCCGATTAACGCTCATAAACGCCCGTTTATCGGCGTCCGGCATTTTTTGTAGTCAATGGAAGCTAATGAAGTAAAACAAAAAATGCTCAAAAACGCTGACGCCGATAAACGCTCATAAACACTATAACAAAACGCTAATAAAAGCTACTTTTAATAGCAGCGTTTTTCTGCCAGAAATCCGACGCCCAAAATGACTATATAGAGCGTCCAGTGTGCATGGAGCCTAAGGCTGCATTCACACCAATGCGTTTTTTCCTGCTTTTTGTAGAAGCGCAGGACATTTTTTGAACATGGGTTCCTATGGAACACATTCGCATTGATGCAATTTTGGAAAAGGTCGGGGACTTTATTTAAACGCAAAACGCTGCTTTTTTTTTTGCATTTTTAGTTGAATAGACTTCAATGGAGAAGTTGCAGAAAAGCATGTAGTGTGTTTTTGCCATAATTTGCTTTTCTAAAACTGCCCAACTATAAATTTCCCAAAAAAAAAAATGAAAAAAGCAAATTGCGGCAAAAACAAGGTTAAAAAACACGGAAAGCACAGCAAAAAGCACTGCAGAAACGCTCGAAAGCAACATGCATAGATGTGAATCGAGCCTAAAGCCCCTTTCACACTTGTGCGACTTGAAGCAACGCCTGTGTAATCTTGAGGTCTATGGACCTCAAGTCGCATCACCAAATCGGACCAAAGTAGTGCAGGGACTACTTTGAAGTTGCACAGATATGAACGGTACTCATTGGAAAACATGGGGTACGACTTGTCATGCAACTTTGCAGTCCCAAGTCGCACAACAAGTCACACAAAAGTGAAAGGGACCTAAGGCTCCATTCAGATCGGCACGATTTGACATGCGATTTGACCTGTGAAATTGGAGCCTATTGCTGGCAATAGGAGCGTCCCAATTGGTGCATCACCACCGCACCGATTTCCAAAAGTAGTTCCTGCTCTACTTTTGGTGACTTCGGGGGGCGATTTCAATAGACATCTGTGCACGAACCCACACGGGCCCCTTAAACACTTGCAAGATCTGAAAGTCATGTGACGTCAATCGGACCAAAAATAGTGCAGGGACAACTTGAAGTCGCACAGATATGAACAGTACTCATTGCAAATCATGGGGAACGACTTGTCGTGCGACTTTGCAGTCCCAAATCGCAGGACAAGTTGCACCTAAACCCCCATTCACACCTATGCATGTTGCTTTTTGAGCGTTTCTGCAATGTTTTTTGCCGTTTTGAATACGTGATTTTTACCGCGATTTGCGTTTTTAAGCTTTTTTTTTTCTTATATTTGTTGTTGGGCAGATTAAAAAAAACGCAAAACACAAATCGTGGCAAAATCATGATAAAAAACGCACGTCTTTTGAACCAAAAAAAGCTTTGCGTTTTAAAAAGGTTTCCAAAAACGCAGAGGCACAAAAATGCATTGGATGTGAACGTGTTCCATAGGAACCCACATTAAAAAAAAAAATGTCCTGCGTTTCTGGAAAAAGCATGAAAAAACGCATTGGTGTGAATGCAGCCTGCAGGGATATTTTTCATGCCCTTTATTCTACTTTTTAAGCACCAAAAGCTGGTCAGTGTGACCGGGGTCTACATTTTGAGAATTCTTCCCATTGTCCTGGGCCGTGCGTCTGTCTGTGGTGTGCAGCGTCATGCGTTGTGCAGGGACAGGCCTGGCGTGTTCCTGCCCCCCCCCCCTGTCCCAGCCTGCCCCAGCCTGCCTTGTGAGTGACGTGTGAGCCCAGTGGGCGTGTCCTCACCTGCCTCCCCTCCTCCACCTGTCTCTCCCATTCTGCCTGTGTCTTCCTGTACTCTGCCCCTCTCCTCTCTCACCTGGACTGATCCACTTACAGGAACTTCCTGCCTCCCTCCTGGGGATCGCACTGCGACTGAGCTTTGTCCCCCCCCCACCCCCCCACCGACAAGGATGAGACCCGTGGACCCCCCTCTAAATCTCTGCAGCAAACAGGTAAAAAAAAAAAAAAAAAACTTGCCATGTGGCCAAAGCTGCCTCTCACCTGAGACTCCAATCCTGAGTCCTCCCAACCGGCCGCCTTCCCACACCCAACAACTTCCCAAAATCCAAGTTTGTTCTGCGACATTTTTACATTTTTAGTTGCATACTTTATAGGGCAGTTCAGCCCCGGGGGAGGGGGAGGAGAGCTGCGCCTTCCCGAGTCCAAACACCCAACTCACGAGACATAAAGTTGATCAATAACTTTGCTATAATGTGTAACGACGTGTCGCGGTCTGCGGCTCGGGAATCTGCTGGGGTTGGCACAAGGGGTGATGGTTATTTGTCGCCGCGTTAAAATCTGGGAGAGAAAAATCTTTTTTTCCTGTTTGGAATTAGGATTCTGAGTGACTGATGGTTCAAACCGCAATCTGGTTCGTAGAGTAAAGGGTTAACCTGCGCAATAGGATGCGGTGGCATGGCTTTGAGGTTGGCAGAGTTCAGGTGGGCCACAAAAAGTTCTTGAAGTATCTTTTCATCATTTGGAGAATCCTGCGTGTCCATCCATTTTGATGTGCTAAATTTTATTTATTTATTTTTGTTACTTTTTGGTTTTCTTACATTTATATGTATTTTTTATTTTTTTTTTTATATTCCATTTTTGTTTCTTTGGCATTTTTTTTAATATAGTTATATTTAATATTTTTTGTTATATTTACAGCATGAGTTCAGGTGGGCCCCAAAAAGTTATTTTCATCATTTGGAGAATCCTGCGTGTCCATCCAATTTGATGTGCTAAATTTTACATATTCTTTTTTTTCTTTTACTTTTTGGTTTTCTTTCATTTATATGTATTTTTTATATATTGTATAATTAAATTTTTGTTTCTTTGGCTTTTTGTAATAGATATAGTTAATATTTTTTTGCTATATTTAAAGTGTGTTCTTTATGTTTTTGTTAATTTTTGTTATTTCATTTTGTTTTTTGTTTTTTGTATATTTATAGGTTGATCTTTGTTGTATTTACAGCATGTTTTTTTGTTTTTTTTTTCTTTTTTATATTTATAGCTTCATTTTTGTTATATTTGATCTATAGGTTGATCTTTGTTGTATGTTTTATGGTTTGGTATTTTTATTTTCTTATATTTTATAGTTTAATTTTTTGTTTGTTTTATACATATATTTATAGGTTTATTTATTTCAGGTACTTATACAGCGCTGTCGATTTATGCAGCACTTTTACATATCTATTGTACATTCACATCAGTCCCTACCCTCAAAGAGCTTACAATCTAAGGTTCCTAACTCACATTCATACTAGGGCCAATTTAGACAGGAGCCAATTAACCTACCAGCATGTCTTTGGAGTGTGGGAGGAAACCGGAGTACCCAGAGGAAACCCACAAAGGCACAGGGAGAACATGACAAACTCCAGGCAGGTAGTGTCATGGTTGGGATTCAAACCAGCGACCCTTTTGCTGCAAAAGTGCTATCCACTACACCAGGTTGATCTTTGCTATATTTAGATTTTTTTTGTTATTTTTTTGTTATTTATAGTATGTTTTGCTTTTATTATTTTTGTGTGTATATATTATTTGTTTTATATGTTTTTTTTATGTTTACAGTATGGTTTGTTTTTGTTGTTGCACCTTTTCTGTTTTTATACTTAATAATTGTTATAAAGTGTTTGTGTCTAGCTGGCAGTGGTTCTGCTGAACGTTCATCTTGCCAGGTTGGCATGATTCAGGCCCTTGTCTGAGACGTCTAAGGGTGTGGGAGATGGTGGAACATCGCCTGTGAATCGGATTATTAATGTAACTTTGTGCTGCACTTCGTTTTCTCTGAATGTTCTAGATCGGCCTCTTCAGAGGGTTATGCTCCAAAATAGGAGATGTCCACCATGGCTTTGATCTTGGTGGAGTTCCGGTGGCCTAGTCTTGAGGTTTCTTTTTGTTTTATGGGAATCCTGTTTGACCAGGTGGTGTTGTGCTATTTTTACTTTATTTGTTGCTTCTTTTTATGTTTAAAGGTTATTGTTACCAAGTGCATATTTGTTAGTATTTGTGTCTAGGAGTTGGTGAGTTTTTCTGCTTGGTCATCTTGGCAAGTTGGCATGATGAAAGCCTTTGTCTGTAGCACTTTGGGCCGTTCACAGCAGAACGCGGTGCTGGAAACCAGCGTTCCATGCGAGTTTCACGCACTGCATTCAAAACGCACTGCAGCTGCGATCTGCAGCAGGTGTCAATGTTAAGTTGATGATGTCACAAACGCAGTGTTTTCCTGCACCAGATTGCATGTGTACAGAAGTGCCATGAGATCTGGTTGCATGCGCGCTACTTTTGCTGTGGTCCGGTGTGATTCAGCCCATTCAAAATTACTGAGCTTAAATCGCACTGCACCATGTTCCTGTGCGATTCCTGGTGTGACTCAACCTTTAAGGTCTATGGCAGGGGTCTCCAAACTTTTCTAAACCAGTTTATTGACTTTCAGATTTTAGGAGGGTCGAACTGTGGCCACGTGGAGGTAGAAAATGTCTCATTGTCAGAGGGAGGAAGAGCGCCCCACTGTTGGCGTCGGTGGGAGGAAGAGCGCCCCACTGTTGGCGTCGGTGGGAGGAAGAGCGCCCCACTGTTGGTGTCAGTGGGAGGAAGAGCGCCCCGCTGTTGGTGTCGGTGTGAGGAAGAGCGCCCCGCTGTTGGTGTCGGTGTGAGGAAGAGCGCCCCGCTGTTGGCGTCGGTGGGAGGAAGAGCGCCCCACTGTTGGCGTCGGTGGGAGGAAGAGCGCCCCACTGTTGGCGTCGGTGGGAGGAAGAGCGCCCCGCATTTGTGTGCGTAGATACCCCCAACGTATTTACATTTGTATATGTGTTTAGGTGGGGGGGGGCTCAAATTTTTGGGGGGGGTTTATGTGCACAAGTGTAACTTTTAAAGTCTATAGGCAAAACATATTTTTATTTTTTTTATTTTTTATTTTTTTCCATTTTGGATGTAAGAGCAAGGGAGGGTTATAATCTTTGTCAATGGGTTTTTTTTTTCCCCATCTGTGTCCTATTGCAGAGATTTCCCTTCACTTCCTGTGCCATAGCCAAACAGGAAGTGAGAGGAAACCCCTACAAGTGAAGTGAATTCCTTGGGCACCCCAGGTAACCAGATCTAGATTTCTCCTCTATTACTTTTCTGGGGACAACCTAGCATTTGGGATTTTCTTTTACTTTCACTTTCAATTATAATGGTAAATAGAGAGGGTGAATCCCCCTAATGGGGGCACTGACAGCAATAAAAACGGACAGGTGCCAGTGGCGGCTGGTGAAGTTCCTTTTTGACCCCTCCTACTTCTCATAAGCCCCACCCCTTATAATCCACCCACTCCGTCCCCTTTATTCCACATGTTGTGTCAGGAGTATACAGCTCAGCATCACAGGTGGGGTATATATCAGCCAGTACACAGGTATTGCAGCCAGCCCAGTACACATGTATCACAGCCAGTACACAGGTATTGCAGCCAGCCAGTACACAGGTATTGCAGCCAGCCAGTACACAGGTATCGCAGCCAGCCAGTACACAGGAATCGCAGCCAGCCAGTACACAGGAATCGCAGCCAGCCAGTACACAGGAATCGCAGCCAGCCAGTACACAGGAATCGCAGCCAGCCAGTACACAGGTATTTCAGCCAGCCAGTACACAGGTATTTCAGCCAGCCAGTACACAGGTATTTCAGCCAGCCAGTACACAGGTATTGCAGCCAGCCAATACACAGGTATTACAGCCCAGTACACAGGTATTGCAGCCAGCCAGTACACAGGCATTGCAGCCCAGTACACAGGCATTGCAGCCCAGTACACGGGCATTGCAGCCCAGTACATAGGTATTGCAGTCAGCCAGTACACAGGTATTACAGCCCAGTACACAGGTATTACAGCCCAGTACACAGGTACTGCAGCCAGCCAGTACACAGGTATTGCAACCCAGTACACAGGTATTGCAACCCAGTACACAGGTATTGCAGCCCAGGACACAGGTACAGCCCAGTACACAGGCATTGCAGCCCAGTACACGGGTATTGCAGCCACAGCCAGTACACGGGTATTGCAGCCACAGCCAGTACACGGGTATTGCAGCCACAGCCAGTACATGGGTATTGCAGCCACAGCCAGTACACGGGTATTGCAGCCCAGCCAGAACACGGGTATTGCAGCATGCATTCCCAACACCAGCACGTCTGCCAATCCCGCCCCCGCCCCCAACCAGTCACTGAGGCCAGAGCCAATCAGTGTATAGATGTTCGCCTCGCTGGTGCACATCAATGCTCTATAATGGCTGACCAATGGGCTTTGGAAATTGCTGTCAGCCATGTCCCGGCCGGCCCATAATTCTTTTTTACTGAGAAAAGCGCGGGCAGGGGGGGGGGGGGGGCGGAGCACTAGCGCCCTCTATGGAGGAGCCGCCGCTGACAGGTGCTCTAATCCCTCTGCACTCTGTCCAAAACTAAAAAAAAAAAGTTTTGCCTTTAATCATACTTTAATTTTTTACCATTTTCTTTCTTTCAAAATTTTCATTTAGTAAGCTTTAGAACCCCTGTCAAGGGTTTTTGGGGGTTTTTTTTGTTTTGTTTTTTTGTTGTCTGTGACGGGTGCCTATATTAGAAAGATTCACCCTCTCTATTTGTCCTGGTGACCGTTATAACTGAGAGTGAAAGAAAATCCCAAATGTTTGGGTTGTCCCCAGAGCAGGAATAGAGGGGAAATCTTTAAATGGGGTGACAACTCTCTCTTTGGAGGGATTTCCTCTCGCTTTGGAGGGATTTCCTCTCGCTTTGGAGGGATTTCCTCTCGCTATGGAGGGATTTCCTCTCGCTATGGAGGGATTTCCTCTCGCTTTGGAGGGATTTCCTCTCGCTTTGGAGGGATTTCCTCTCGCCTTGGAGGGATTTCCTCTCGCTTTGGAGGGATTTCCTCTCGCCTTGGAGGGATTTCCTCTCGCCTTGGAGGGATTTCCTCTCGCCTTGGAGGGATTTCCTCTCGCCTTGGAGGGATTTCCTCTCGCCTTGGAGGGATTAAAACTCACTTTGGGGGAATTCCTCTCACTTCCTGTTTTGGCCATGGGACAGGAAGTGAGAGGAACTTAATCCAATGGGACACAGTTGGCCAAAAAAAAAAAAAACACTGATGGGGTAATAACCCTCCCTTTCTATAATTTAGATCTACTTTAACCCTTTGTTGCTCAGCCCTTGCATCCCTCTTAATTAGGCTAGAGGGGGCGGGAAGGTCTTGCTGTCGCAGTGGTCACACGATCTGGAGGTCACTCCACTGGCTCCCGATCATTATGGCGTCAATGCGATCTGCTGCAGGTGTCAATGTTAGATTGACACTCCGAAAGAAAGAATGCAAAACCCAGTGCGATTGCCAGAATTTGGTGCGGATGGGATTTGAGCCATACAAAATGCATGGCTCAAATTGCACCGCACAGACATTGCATGCGGTGGTCCGCACGCACTAGTGTGAGCGTAGACTCAGCGGGATGTCGGCCTGGTTCAGCGTTCATCTCAGGTGTTTATGAACTTGATGATTTCACATAGCTGGAGGATAGGATCAGGCCTGGCCCTGTGCACACATGAGTGACCCTACTGCGTTGGGTTTTTAGGGGGGGGTTAACGTGCGCTTTTTTTTTTAGCGTGTTTGTTGGAGAGGCACCTTTTCATTTGAATAGGCCTCCCTCCGCTCCCAAAACGTGGTAAAGAAGCTCATTATTATTATTATTATTATTATTATACAGGATTTATATAGCGCCAACAATTTACGCAGCGCTTAGGGAGGGAGCACCAGAACACAACCAGTGATTGACAGCCTTAGCTCTGCTCCCGTGTGCTGTGTGAAGGGGGTGTGTCCTTTCCCTCCAATAAGCACTCAGAGCTCTTCTCACTATAACTTCAGCTCTCCGCCCTCTTTTTTCTGACAGCTCAGAGAAGCTTTATAAATTCTGCACTTTGAACAGGTGTAGAGAAGACTGCAGAGAAACAGGTACACCTTATGCAGGGTTTGTTTCATCTCTGTGTATCACCTGAGGCCAGTCAGCTCATAGGGTATATGGATCGGTTTACAACCACTTTAATTGCACCACAAACACACATTTACAGCTCCATATGCACTGTGTTGCTAAAACAAAAAATAAATTGTGCTGGACCTATTTTTATGCATGCGTGGCTGAATCATATTAAAGGGGCAACCTAGCACAACACACAAAGATCCATAGGACGGGGCACTGCGTTATGGTGTTACAGGGCTCCTTTCCTGGGTGAGCGCATACCTGGCGCAGTAGGGGGGGCTGGGACACAGACCTGGAGAGAGCATTCTGTAAATCAGTGTCAGGATTCCTTATCGCTTGTTGCGGGTCATCAGCTCAGAGTACATTACAAACAAAGCAAAGACTGACAGCCGGGCAACAAACATTCTCCTAGTCACCAGAATAGACAGAGAGGAAAGCTCGCAGGGGAGACTCCCGTTCCAATGATAACTGCCTAAATCCAGGCATGAACTATCACTTTAAGACCAGGCCTCCTGACACTTGTTGCTTACCAGTTAAAATGAGTTTGTTTTTCTAGAAAATCACTTAGAACTCGTAAACTATATATACATATACAGTGGGTACGGAAAGTATTCAGACCCCCTTAAATTTTTCAGTCTTTGTTATATTGCAGCTAAAATCATTTAAGTTCATTTTTTTCCCTCATTAATGTACACACAGCACCCCATATTGACAGAAAAACACAGAATTGTTGACATTTTTGCAGATTTATTAAAAAAGAAATACTGAAATATCAAATGGGCCTAAGTGTTCAGACCCTTTGCTCAGTATTTAGTAGAAGCACCCTGTTCTGTTACATGATTGCCATGTAACATAAAATACGCATAGTTATAGTAATGTTTGTATTGTTGGTTAGTACACCGCCATCTTGTGGTTGTTTTTGATATTGCACCTTTCCACTCTGTTTTCTAACTTCCTCTTCCTGGTTCACTTTATGTAACTTCCTCTTCCTGTGTCCTCTCTCTGTCTCATGAGGAAAGAATATGGCCACACGTCTGAAGGCCTCACTCAATCTGCTCGCATCCTAGGACACATTACCATGTTTTGACCTGCAGTTACCATCTTTCAACCATCTGCCACATTTGTTGTATGCTGTACCTGCTATTTCCAATGAATAAACGTTCATGGAAGAAATCGGTAATTGGTGAGTCGAACTATCTGATAAGAACTGTCCGCAGTGATCATATCTGCTTATACAGGCCAGGCATAGAGGTCTCAGCAAGGGATAAGTCACTATTACAACAGTTTGAGTCAGAATAGTCAAAACATGGTAGAAGTCCTGCAGCCTGCTGTTTAGATGTGAAGTCAAAACATGGTGGAATTCCTAACGCCTGCTCTGTAGATATGTAGTCAAAACATGATAGGATTCCTTCAGCCTGCTGTGTGGATGGGAAGTCAAAACATGTGCTAGAATTCTTGCTGTGTAGATGTGTATGTTTAATCTGCAATCAAACTCAGCGCCATCCGCCGTCCTTTAAAAGCACATGGACGCACAAGCTTACTGCACTTCATCAGTGAATGTTAAAAACTGTTTCTCTGCATCGGACTGTGTTATCCCACCCGTCTAAACTGCTGTTTGTCTTCTTAAAGAGACAGTAACCATTTTTTGCAAAACTTGAAAAAATGTCTAGACAAGCTTCCGAACATTCTTTTATTGCTGAATCTACACAGATACATCATGCCTCTGACCACACAGATTTACAGGGAGCAGATTCTGTAGATATGGCAGAGCAAAGTGTAAGACCCAAACGCACAATCATACCAACACAGAAGCTTAGAGAAAACTACGAAACCACTAGAGATGAGTTCTCCTGCAATCTGTCAGAACTGTGGGACAAAACTACATACTGCATGTCAGTCTTGCCACGTTGCAATCAACAAGCTGAATTAAGAAATTCTACAGATCGCCTATCTGCAGCATATGAGCGCTACCAGCGGCTGTCTGTAAAATACACAGCTTTCCTAAAGGATTCTAATACAGAGGGCTCTTTAGCAGAACTGTCTAAGACAGATGAACTAAACCAACAAAGAGATCTCTTAGTGCAAAATGCCAAGGATAAGGCGGAACTCTGCATCGCTAAACTGCAGGAGACCAGATCTCATAAATCCACATCTACAAAGTTTACAACACATTCTTCTAGA
>BLSH010206719.1:676278-692150 GCA_018402905.1 Glandirana rugosa
GATCGTGAAAAACTTCTGTGGAAAACTTCTACCAAGAAATAAAGTGACATGTGCAATCAATGCAATTCTGTATGCAATAAATTATGTACTGTAACCAATGATTCAATTTTAACTGTGCAAAATACACCAATACAAAAAGTGACGTGCAATCAGTGCAAATCCTGTAAACAATATTGAAATCCTGTACACTGTAATTCATTTTCAACTGTGCAATGCGGCCATAAATAATCACATATATAATGTAAACAGTGATCAAGAAAATGTCCTTAGGCACCCCATTGGGGTCTACACCTTAAAGTGCAATAATTAGTCCAATATTAAAGGTGCCTTCCAGTGCTCTGGGTGATGTAGTGCTGATATACAACTTTCCAAAAGGTGTCTTCAAAAAGTGCTAGTGCTCCCCTGTGAGTAGATAAGGTTCCACACTTACCAGACCCAATTCACTTTTCGGGTTCCACCACTCTCATTCCCAGGTGTGTTAAGGAAAGAAAAGGAAAACTCTCATTGCGCGCCTCTTTTAAAAGGGTTTATTCGGCCAAAAAACAAATGCACAGCAAATTTTAAAAGAGGCGCGCAATGAGAGTTTTCCTTTTCTAAAAGTGAACGGTGACTACAGCCGAGCGGACGTATACCCACGGTCGGGTGAGAGACCGTAAGCGCGTATTGACTCCTAAGTCGTACGACTGTAGGAGTCAATTGGGTCTGGTAAGTGTGGAACCTTATCTACTCACAAGGGAGCACTAGCACTTTTTGAAGACACCTTTTGGAAAGTTGTATATCAGCACTACATCACCCAGAGCACTGGAAGGCACCTTTAATATTGGACTAATTATTGCACTTCAAGGTGTAGACCCCAATGGGGTGCCTAAGGACATTTTCTTGATCACTGTTTACATTATATATGTGATTATTTATGGCCGCATTGCACAGTTGAAAATTAATTACAGTGTACAGGATTTCAATATTGTTTACAGGATTTGCACTGATTGCACGTCACTTTGTTATATCACGTTTTGTATTGGTGTATTTTGCACAGTTAAAATTGAATCATTGGTTACAGTACATAATTTATTGCATACAGAATTGCATTGATTGCACATGTCACTTTATTTCTTGGTAGAAAATTTTGTTGATGATTATAGGATCCTTACTAATCATTACTAATCATTAGGAGAATCTGACAACATAGCAAGCGCTGTCCCCTGGTATACATATATCTCTGTAAGCTGTCATTGGCTGTATAAAGAAAGGGGTATGGAGGATAGTGGTGACATCATTGCCCAAATATGCCCATGTGGCCATATTTAGACATTGATGTAAGGCTCAATTCCCTGTTAATCTGCTTATGTGAACGGGGATTCCCATTTAGGTGAATAAGCCGGGTGATGTCAATGGTTGGTAAGGACTCAGAAGGAGCAAGCAGACACTGTTTCCTTAACCCCTTACCATCTGCGCTATAGCCGAATGACAGCTACAGTGCGGGCTTACTTTGCCGGGAGGGCGTCTATTGACATCCTCCCCTTATCGGGGTTCCCGCGGCGTGCGGGTGGCACGCTCTGTGTTCTCCGAGTCCTTCGCAGTGGTCCTTTACCATGTGATCAGCTGTGTCCAATGACAGCTGATCATGGATGTCATCACAAGCTGGTTATTGGCTTCTCTTTCTTCACACTGAGGAGAGGAGAGAAGAGAGACGATAGCCGGCTTGTTTTTTTTTTTAAAGTGATATCGCCTTTCAGTGTCCTGATTATCAATGCAGTCCCAACATTGCCCACCAGTGCTGCCAATCTGTGCCCATTGGTGCCTCCTCATCAGTGTCGCCAATCAGTGCAGCCTCAGCAGTGCCCATCACTGCAGCCTATCAATGTCCACCAGTGCAGCCTCCTCATCAGTGCCCACCAGTGCAGCCTCCTCATCAGAGCCCCCCAGTACAGCCTCATCAGTGCCCACCAGTGCAGCCTCCTCATCAGAGCCCCCCCAGTACAGCCTCATCAGTGCCCACCAGTGCAGCCTATCCGTGCCTTCAATGCAGCCTCAGCAGCGCACATCAGTGAAGAAAAAAAAATTACCTGTTTGCCAAATTTTATATCAAACTATGAAAAATTTTTTTTTTTTTTTTTCTTCAAAATTTTTGGTCTTTTTTCATTTGTTTAGCAATAAATAAAAACCACAGCAGTAATTAAATATCACCAAAAGAAAGCTCTATTTGTGTAAAAGAAATGATAAAAAAAATTAATTTGGGTACAGTGTTGCATGACCGTGCAATTGTTATTCAAAGTGTGACAACGCTGAAAGCTGAAAATTGTCCTGGACAGGAAGAGGGTGAAAGTGTCCGGTAGGCAAGTGGTTAACAATCAGTGGCAGCCGGGATAGTGGTGACATCATTGCCCAAATATGGCCACATACCTGGCCATGTAAGTGAATGGGGCAGGTGATGTCTGTGGTTGGTAAGGATGCAGCAGGTGCAAGTAGCCACTGCTTCCTTAACCACCGACAGCTGGGAAAATTGCTCAAATATGGCCATCGGGATATATTTGGGCAATGATGTAATCTGTTCCAATCCCCGCCCATTTGCTTATTTAGCCAGAGATTCCCAGCCATGTAAGTGAATGGGGCTGGGTGACTTCTGTGGTTGGTAAGGACAAATTGGGTGCAAGTAACCGCTGCTTCCTTAGCAACCATTGACAGCCAGAAGCTGTCACATTTATTCACAGTAAGTGGATCAAACACTAAGCCTAGGTTCACATCTGTACGTTTTTGCAACCGCGTTTGCGCGAGTTTGGCATCCCATTAATTTCAATGGGCTGCTGTGTTTGCGTTTCCCATAGAAAAAGGTGCATGCACCTTCTTCAAAATGCAGCTGCAGGGAAATCGCATGGACATTTTGATCATGCGATTTCCCTGCTATTACTGCACATGCACTGCGTTTTTTACATACGTTTTCACTGCGGGTGGTTGCGGGAATCGCTGCAATTGTGTGAACTAAGGCCCCATGCACACATGTGATTTCTGGGACTGCCCGCAGACGGAAAACACGCCTTATTTATTAATAGCACCCCAACCGGTGGCTAACAGACGCCCAGGGATCACCAAACAAAAAAGGTGCAAGAGTTACTTTGCCACGTTTGTTGTGTGTAGGGCGGCTGATTCAAGTGAACGGGCTGCCCTGCGCTTTTTGTGCGACAAGTGCGCATAAAAAATGATGAAAAGGTGTAAAGGGGGCCTAAGTTCATCTCTTATAAAGAGGAGGCATGCAAGGGAAAGTGAAACTGCAGCAGAAAAAGATCAGATTCCCTTTATTGCCAGACAGGGCTATGCTGGGCGGCAGAGTTGTGTAGATCTCAGGGATGGATGGACAGAAATACAAATCCTTTGGCAGATAGATATCTGCCTCCTGTATATTTCTTCATTGTTTGCCATTCAGCTTTATTCATGTTGCTGTATTACATGCATTCATCTCTTTGTAATGTAAGAAGCTGAGCTTTATGCTGTGCTGCCTCTAATGAATGCAGATGTCATTCAGCCGTCCTCTCCTATCCGGCTATAGAAAGAGTCCAAACATGTCAACATGCCGAGCACAGGAACAGGGCGTGTGGTCTCAGGACGGGAGGAGGATTGCTAATCATAGCCTAACAATGCACGCCGCTACTTGGGCGGACGTAATCCTGGCTTCTCAGGTGCTCAACGAGTTAACCTCGAATTCTCGCTCCGAGGCTTCCTGCACTCCTTCAGATTATTCCCTCCGACAGATGAAACTTTGCACCGACTTTGTTTCTTCGCAGCCGAGTGTCGGAGCGAGAATCGCCGGGCCTGCTATAGTGGCCGTCCCTTTAAAATAATTTCCAGGGACACCCCACCGCCGACACGGTGCACCACAGCCAAGATGTCTTCCCGCACTGCAGTCCTATACTGGGTATGCCGGCTATACCGAATTCTGCATTTTACACATGAATTATTACAATTTTTATTTTGCTTTCCTTGATTCCTCCTTCCCTTTTTGTTAGACATGTGCAGAACGGAAACATTTGTATCGTTTCGATTTATTTACATAAATTTGTCTAGTTATATTAGTTTAATTTGTTTTTGGGATTCATTTAGTTTATTCGAATTTGAATCGATTTGATTTTTTTCGAATTCGAATCAAATTCCATTTAAATTGCATTTAAATCAAATTTATTCTATTCGAAATTCGAATTTTGGAAGATGGTTAAATTCTTTCTATTCCATTCTATTGTTTTTTTATTCTATTTTTTTTCTATTCTGTTCTTTTCTATTATATTCTATTCTTTTCTGTTTGAATTTGCATTTATTCTATTCGAAATTTGAATTTCGAGAACCGATTGTTATATTCTTTCTATTCTATACTATTCTTTTCTATTTTATTTTTTATTCTAGTCCCTTCTATTCACATTTTATTCTATTCGAAAATGCTTTCTATTGTATTCCTTTTCTCTTTCATTTGTTTTTATTCCATTTGGTTTTGTTTTACGTTATTCTTTAATTTTCTATTCTGTCCCTTTTTTTTCTATTCTATTTTTTTCTATTATGTTTTATTTTTTATTCTTTTCTATTTTGCTCTATTCTATTATATTCTTTTATTTTCTATTATATTCTTTTCTATTCAATTTCTTTATTTTCTATTCTATTTTATTGTCTAAGGAAATTTTGAATTCGAGTCAAACTATTTGAATTTTGTCCGAAATTTTGATTCATTAGTTTGGATTCATTTAACTTCGTTACTATTGTAATTCGGAGATTTGGATACTTCCGAATAATGAAAAATGTGTCAGAACTTCAATTTGGAGCGGAACGAATTGCACATGTCTACTTCCTGTGCTTCTCTATGCAAAGCAGGCAGATCATGGCTGGTGGGAGGAGCCAGCAGGGTACTGAACACAGCTTCCTGAAAACATTGCAGCACCCCGGCCTCAGTCCTCCTCTCAAGAGCCCCGATACAAGCAATGGGAGGAGTTATGCAAATATCAAAATGCCTTGATGGATGGGTATCGGTCTGGAGAAGAGGGCATTCCTAAGCGGGCAGCTTTTGCATGTTGGCCAGTTTAGGCAACGCCCACTTGTGATGCTGAGCCTCCATGATTGAAAAAACTGAAATCCAATGAATGAGAAAGGGGCGGGCCAGGGACCGTCAGGCTGGGGAGGAAAGGGTTAGAGGATGCTGGATGTTCTCCAGCGAGGAAATGAGGTGGGCTCTATCTGCACATTGTGAGAAGCTCACAGTGTGCAGTGAAATTGGAGTAATCCATTTCAGTACGGGAGAGGAGCCGGTACAACTGTGCAATACTGAAAGAAAGCTGGGGGTTAACTTTAAATTCTATCCATATCGGAAATTATATTCGCGTTGGTTTTGGATAAAAAAGGGAACAGTTAGAACCCCAGTCATATTCTCCCATTTCTTTTGTTAGGCTGTCTCGTTGGGGAAGATTCAGTTTCACTTCCTGTCCTGGTGACAACATTCTCAGTAAGGCATATTGGGGTAAATTCCAAAGGAGACACAGACTTCTGGATGGTCTATCCCCATCCGGAGAAGATCAAGTTTTTTAAATGGCTATTGTGTCCTTGTTAGAGAGATTTCTTGCCCTGATCACATCACTGTGACAGGAAGTCTAGAAAAACCTCCATTGGGGACACAGATGACAATGTCCTATAAGTGTTTTATTGTCAATGTGTCCTCTTAGAGGGGTCTCCCCTACTTCCTGTCCTGGTGACAATGTAGTCACTAGGACAGGAAGAAGGAAAAATCTACAGAATCGGAGTCACAGACTAAGACTTTTTTTTGGCTAGCAAGGCACTTTAGTAAAGTTACAAAGTATTAGGCTAGATTCACATCTATGCATGTCAAGAACGCACGCAAAATCTTGTGCTTTCCGGACACGCACAGAAAGGTACGACGCACAGCGTTGCCATTAATTGTTTTTTTTTTTTTTTTGGAAATTCTTTTTATTTAGATTTTGTGCCATTAATTGTATTAAAAGTTGACCTCTTCACGCCGCGCCTCCCGGCTCTTTAAGATGTTGGGAGGCGGGCGTGGCTTAAGATCATGTGAAAGCCATGATTGGTTGTCACGGTGGTCAATCGATCTGAAACCTCCCGACCGCATGCATTGATTGGGAGCTTTCGGTAAGACTCCGGTCACTGTGCCGGGAGCACACGCTCTCAGCACATCGCTATTGACCCCAATTAATGCCAATATGCGACCTGTCGGCGCCAAGGCCCACACGCAGAGAGGCTGCATATTTCTGTATGGCATGTGCCAAGGGGTTAAGCACCATGCGGTTCGGGGCTGCACCTTTTTGCAAAATAGACTTCATTTCCTTGTTGCTCTTGAAATGAATGGACTGCCGTACACAAGGCGCGGGGAAACGTGTGCCAGTGCGCCTGCGCTTGGTCGCAGCACCTTTATGGTGTAAACCGAGACTTAAAGCAGAACTTCACTCTCCCAATCAACATGGATTATTTGTAATCCTCATGCTGCTAGCATTCGTAAACAGGAAAGTATATCCTATTTACTTGTTTTAAACTTATTTTTACATTTCTTCAGTTACTTCCTAGCAGGGCTGGTGCAAGAATTTTGACACCCCAAGCGAAACCTCCTTTTGCCATGCCCATTGGTGCCACCCCTGACTCCACCCCCTTTGCCTTGCCCATGGGACAGGAGGTGGCGCTATACAGGAAGCATCGGCTCTGCTCCCTCTAGTGCTGGCTCCAGTGCTGCGCTGCTTCTCTAATTACACTACCGGTCAGACGGAGCAGCTGCCTGGGACTGAGTTAGTTACATGCTGCAGCCTGCAGAGCATGCAGACACGGAGGGAAACCAGCAGCTGGGTGCCCCTAGGCAACAGTGCACCCTAGGCGGCTGCCTAGTGGTAGCACCGGCCCTGCTTCCTGGTTTCTGGTCTAGACAAATGTCATACATTCCATGAGTCTTCAGGAGGGGAGGAGGAGCATGCATGCATGCTTGAGCTAAGGGCAGATGGATTCCAGGAAGTAAATGCTACATGAATCCTCTGCCCTTACTCAAGATGGCCACAGCCAAAAATGCTAGGGGGTTAATTTTCAAAGTGATTTCTCAACCAAATAGAACATGGAGAAATGGATGGATGGGGGAGTTTGCTTTCAATATTAAAAATGAATGAAATAGTGTTTTTGCTTTTCAGATACAGTTAAGATCCACTTTAATGATGTCTTGCAAGGCTACTTCAATAGGAAAGATTTTTCCCTTTACAGCACCTTCCGTTTTTTGAGGCGAGTCATGCGTTAAGGTAGGCTATTCAAACTGAATGGGCTGCCAATGCACCCTAGCATGCCCAAAACCATGCAGGACCCTTTTCTTGTGTGTTATGCAATGTACGTATGGTGGTTTTGTGCATCGGGGTGCCAGCCAAAATGAGTAGCACTGCAATGCAGCAACGCATGTTACATATATTCCCGCAACGTGTAAGTGGACATGAACCCTTAGTATGTTGACCTTTGATGGGTAGCATATCTTGCTATGGCTTACCTTCCTGTCCAAGGAGAAGTAGAACTAAAGGCAAAACCTTCATTTTGGATAGCGTGCGGGAGGGTTATAACCCCTGTCAGTTTTTTGGGTTTTTTTGCCATATGTGTCCCATTGGGGATATTTCCCTTCACTTCCTGTCCCATAACCAAGCAGGAAGTAAAAGTAAATCTCTGAAAATTAAGGGAATCCCTTGGGGGCCACCCAGGTCACCAGAACTAGTGTCCCCATTGGAAGATTTCCCTCTATTACTTTTATTCCCTGCTTTGCGGGGAGAGAAAATCCATTACTTCCCTGCTGACACAGAGTTCTGCCTTGTTTACATAGGCTGGGCTCTGTCCTGTGTGAATTCCCAACGATCAGCGGGTGCTGGCATTAATCCATTGGCCTGCACTTGCTGATCGGCATCTACTGTCTTTAACCACTTCAGCCCCGGAAGGATTTTTCCAGGTTAGGACCAGAGCACTTTTTGCGATTCAGCACTGCGTCGCCTTAACTGACAATTGCGCGGTCGTGCTACCTTGTACCCAAACAAAATTTGTGTCCTTTTTTCCCCACAAATAGAGCTTTCTTTTGGTGGTATCTGATCACCGCTATGAACAAAAAAAGAGCAACAATTTTGCAAAATAAACAATATTTCTTACTTTTTGCTAAAGTACAAATCCAAAAAAATATATACAAAAACAAATTTATTCATCAGTTTTGGCCGATTTATATTCTTCCTCATATTTTTTGTTTAAAAAAATCGCAATCGGCGTTTGATTGGTTTGTGCAAAAGTTGCCACGTTTACGGATGATGAGAATTTATTTCTGGGGTTTTTATTTTTTTTAATTTTTTACTAGTAATGGTGGCGATCTGCGATTTTTAGCGGTACTGCGATATTTTTTTTGGGACCAATGACATTTATACAGCAATCAGAAATTTAAATGTCCACTGATTACTGTATAAATGTCATTGGCAGTGAAGGGGTTAACCTGCAGGGGGAGATCTAGGGGTTAACTGTGTTCCCTGGGTGTGTTCTAACTGTGTGGGGGCGGGGCTGTCAGGGGCATAAGAGATCTAACTGATCCCAGTGACAAGGATCAGTAGATTTCTTATGTCCCCACTGACAGAGCGGGGAACCGCTGTTTTTACATCGGCAGTACCCCATTCTTTCTCTCTGACAGCTCATCGCCACTCTGCAAATCGCCATCTATTTATGGCGATTCGCGGTACACGTCCACACTGCCGCAGTAAATATACTGTGCACGGTGTGGAAGTGGTTAATTACAGCACAGTTGTGTCGCCAGTGGCGCGCGAGCATGTCCCCTACCCGGAAGTGCCGGATCATGTACCTAGTAAGTGAGAGCCACCTTGCTGCCGTATATCTATGTTATACGGTCGACTAGCGGTTTAAGAGTACTTCATTTCCCTCTGGGTGATCTATGTACATTGCAAGGATTTTAACTAACTTTGTTGCAGATTCCTACCTTTTGTTGTTCTGACGAAATGGCTGTCTGTTTCTCTGTGTCCATGTGCAGCGTAAATCTAATGGGAGTGATTCTATAATTCTCGATCATCTGCTGCACTTGTAGAGCTCTGAGGAAAGTGGCAGGGTCTGCATCCCTTTTAGATGGGGTTTCCCTTTGGGAGTATCTCAGCAAAAATGACATTTTTGTTGCAAGGGAAGCCCAAAATCTGACTTGTATCTTAGTGCAGACCATGGGCGTCCGCAGGTAGGGGCAAGGGGGGGCAAGTGCCCCCCATTGGAATCAGGGATCGCAAGGTGTCCGCCATAGGTGTGTGCACGGTTGTGCCCAGGCACGCACACCCTAATCATCCGAGTGCAGCGCACAGAGTGTGAGCAGGTGCTGGGCGCTGGAACACTCTCCATGTACCAGCACCCGGCACAGGAAGGTAGATTACACTGTGGATGGCAGCCGGCAGTCTAGCATCGGGAGTCAGCACACACAAAACCCTTCCTGCTCTCCCAGCTCTGCATATACAGGCAGAGGAGGGGGCAAGGTGGGTTATCCACAGCCACTCAAGCCTGCAGCGTGTATCAACAGGAGCCTGACCTGCCACTGTGAGTTATAGACAACTCTCTTCTGTGGGGGGGAAGAGAGCTCTGTGGGGGGGATTGGGTATGCATACTGGCATAGCACACGCCTGGAATCTGCACCCTGTACATAGCACACGCCTGGAATCTGCACCCTGTACATAGCACATGCCTGGAATCTGCACCCTGTACATAGCACATGCCTGGAATCTGCACCCAGTACATAGCACACGCCTGGAATCTGCACCCAGTACATAGCACACGCCTGGAATCTGCACCCAGTACATAACACACGCCTGGAATCTGCACCTTGTACATAGCACATGCCTGGAATAAAGTCTGCCATTTCCCCCTTAAAAATAAATAATTGTGAGTCGTGGCTAAGCCCCTCCCATTCATGACATTGTCGAAAGGGGCGGAGCATGGGTGAACTTAAAATGATGCCCCCCCCTGAAAAAAGTTCTGCGGACGCCCATGGTGCAGACTTCTGTGAAAATTGGTGAGCCAATCACACAAACAGGAAATTACATTTCTGGGGGGCGTTATATATACCTTTTGTGTAAAGAACGCCTCCAGGTAGACATAATGCATTTTACTGAGAACTATTGAAAAGGAAAGGTCATTTTCAATAACATTCAATTACAATCTGACTTCTGTAGCAATTGTATATGCCATGTTATTATTTTTATTTGCTATTTTTTTCCCATGAAAGTGGAGTTACCCTTTAATGTAGAACTAAATCTTCTGATTAAAAAAAAAGTAGAACTTATGGGAAAATCTCTTTTTTTTTCATTTTGAGTGGAGTAAAGGAAGGGTTATAACCCTTGTTTGTGTTCTTATTTGCCATCTGTGTTCTATTGGGGAGATTTCCCATCACTTCCTATCCCAAAGCCACAACAGGAAGTGAGAGGAAATCCCTTCAAAGTGAGGGAATCCCTGGTTGCCACCAGAACTAGCGTCCCCACTGGAAGATTTCACCTCTATTCCTGTTTTCTGGTGATAACTCCCTTTTACCTTGGCATTCATTGGTAAATCTCAGTCCTGACTCACTGAAATGTTGCGTCGCCAACAGTTTGTCTTGTATCATCCTCATGAAAGCACATCTACTATTAGGTTCTTCTGAATGCTACATGACATAAAGAGATTGTTCATAAAAAGGCAATCGAAACAAATGATGCTTGTTGACATTTTCTGGCGGCATTTTATATTGTTTTATTGCTGTTGTTATATTCAGACTTAGCCTCTTTTCTGATTGTCTGTCTGTTTTTTTGCTTGTAGATGGAGTGACCATGGAAACTTCAAACGAGGGGGAAGGGAACAGCCTCACAAGGTCCACCGCAGTCTTCGAGCAAATCACAGAGGGGCTGCAGGCCAGAGACGGTGATAATAATGACTCACATTTCAAGGAGGACACCTTGCAGCAAATGCTGACTTGTGAAACTGGAAATGCTGGGACTGAAGCCAGCACACCGCCTTGCGATAAAGGAACAACTGGTCAAGGGTTACATGGCACGTCACCAGGCAATGATAACCTAGATAAAGTGCTGGATGCCATTTCCTTGATTCAGCTAGACGAAGTGGCTGAGACAGACAATCTACAGAGACCTACAGAGTTGGAGGTCACGTCTAGTGATGAGAGCGGTGAATGGGAGACTGCGAGCGAGGCAAGCATAGCAAATGAGGAGACCACTGATGGTGAAGTAGAAAAGAGAAATGAAAATCTGGATCCTGATGGAAAAATGGAAACTACCAGTCAAGAGGAGACCATAGAAAATGTAAAAATATGGACATCTAGTGGGCCCCTGGAGAAAACTGGAAGTGAAGGGACTGTGGAACCGGCAGAGGAGATAGAGCAATGTTGTGAATGGACTTCTAGTGAGGGTCTTCAGAGTGACCAGGCCTTCACTCATGGAACCAGACCTGATGATGTTGTTAGTGAGGAATCCCTGTGTGATGCTAGCAAGACTGAAAGTAAAGAGAGACCATCTCACGCTGTTGAAGAATCAAAAGGGACAGGGCATGAGGAACCCAAACTTAATGTTGAAGAGATGGCCACTGAGGAGGCTATGTCTTATGTTTCTACAGAACCTCATATTGAGTTAAATGATGAGTCTGTTGGGGAGCCTGACCCCCACGTTGAAGAGATGGTCATTGAGGCCATGTCTTATGTTTCTAATACAGAGTTAAATGATGAGGAGTCTGTTGAGGAGTCTGGCCCTGGAGGGTCTTTGACCTTTGTTGAAAAAAGTAGGCTTCACGATGAAAAGGCAGTCAATGAATCGACCAGGTCTCCTGAGGACAGTGGTTCTCATAATGAAGAGCCAGTTATTAAGGGCATTGAGACTCAAATGGAAGAGACAGCCAACGATAACATAAAACCTCGGAAGAATGATACAGCAAGTGAAGAGGTCGAGTCTCAGTTGAGGGAGGCAGTCTATGAGGTGAGAGAACCTCATGTTGACGAGACTCTTCCTTACAATGAAGAGCTGGTCCAAGAAAGCAGAGAGTCTCTGGAGGTGACAGATAGTGAGAGCATAGTTCCTTATAGTAATGAGCTAGTCTGCATTGAGACTGAGCAATGTAGTCCTCCATTGGAAAAGGCATTTAGTGATGGAACAGGTCATCATGTTGAAGAGGCAGTCCTTGACCATCCTAAGTCTCATTCCGAAGAGCCTGCTAATGAGGTGTTTCCACCTAACACAAAAGAGCCATACATTGAAGAAACACCAAGTGGGGAGTCAAGGCCTTATGAAGATGAGAGAGACTATGAGGAGACAGTAACTCATGATGGGATATCTGTCCATTTTGAAACTGGAACTTTTGTTGGTGAGACAGTCCATGATAGAACTTTAAATGACTCTGACTACAGGGGTAGTGGGGAAAGCAAGACTCACACTCTGGTCACTAATAGTGAAGAAGCAAAGGCTATGTCTGACCACACACTGAGGGTAGAGTTAGAAGCAAACTCTAACACAAAAGTTATTGAGGAAAATGAGAACTCAGGCTACGTCACTGACAAAGAACAAGGTTCGCTTGATACAAACACCTCTAAAGAGGATGCAGATAGCGAAACTGAGATGGTCAATAACGAGGGAGTGGTTGACAGTCAATCAGCTATTAACAAAGACTCCAGTGTTGACCAGAAAGAGATTACTGAAAACGAGATTGGGAATGACATTTTTGACATTTGTGTCAGAGAAGAGACTGCTAGTAAAGTGACAGCACATGACCACAAAGAGGGTGTACGTCAACTGCTCGATGGAGACACCAAGGGCACAGTCAGTAAAGAGACAGAGGCTGATGGACAGACTGAGGGTGGCCATAAAGAAACTGTTATCCAAGTGACTTCTACAGGGAATGCAATTAAAGATGCATTAGGAGATTACACAGAAGGTGACTGCAAAGAGATAAATGATGTTGAAAGTATAGAGCTGTTTAGTGTAGAGACACCTGTTGTCTGGGAAGAGACATGCATTGAATACAGGGACTCAATTACTGAAGATGCTCATACTGATCATAGGGATGCTCTTAATTATGAGAGAGATGCAGATAGTATACAGACTATTGACTATAAAGAAAGTGTAGATAAAATCTCATCTGTTGACTATAGGGAGATCCTTCATACAATGAAAGAGACACTCGAGTCTGAAAATATTGAAAAACAAAATGAGGAGGAAACTGCCAGCTTTATAGAGACAACTGAACAGGGGAGAGAGAACAGGGGCAATATCTTTATAGAGAGAATCCTGATTGAACATTCCAGTGAAGAAAGAGAGTTGGTAAATCAGGAGAGTGATCAGGAGAGTGCTGGGCTGTGTGTGTTGGTTGATTTCAAAGAACTTTATGGAGAGAGTTCGCAAATCCCTCTAAATATTCAGTATATTGTAAAAGAAAGCACCGCTAAGGAAAATGAGTCTGATCCTAATAAAGATGGGAAAAGCTGGCATGTCAAAGAGGCAGGGTTGCAAGAACCAAAAGAGGATGTAGAAACTATGAGGCTGGAGGGTGAAAGTTCAAATACAACTTCTGGTGAAATAGAGGCAAAAACAAGCAATTTAGAGGCCAACATAGCATTTTCAGAGGACCTTCTAGAGGCAGTAAGCCACACAAGATCATTTGAAATTGATGTTGACCAAGCCGTCTCCATTAATGATGGAAACTTATATATGGATGTATCCACTGATATAGGAACCAAGATTGGCACTGCAGGGCAGGTGCCTTTAGATGAAACCATGGGCAAAGAAATTGAGGAAGCTGATTCAGACAAAGTCCTGAGTCTGAGTGACACGGACACCAACAGTAATTTTAGTATGCTGGTACAACCTATACCTATGAGGCCTTTAGATTTCTCAAATGTTGCTTTTCAGAATTTGGATGTAGTTCATGTACCAGGAGAACCAAACATGCAAAATTTTGAAGCGGTAGATGGTGATTTCCATAATAAGGACACTGACTCTGAATGTAGAGAACTCAATTCCTCACTGGAAGAAACATTGAGCCCTAGCTTCCAAATGGAAACAACAGAAGACCAAGAACAAATTCAGTGTGGTATACAAGCAGCAAGAATTGTGGGGCCTCAAATCGGAATGCAGGTTTCACAATCTTTACAAGACCATAAAGAATTTGCTGAGGATGAGCCAGACTGTTTTAACCAAGGATTGATTTTTAATAGGGAATTCACAATTGGTACCTTCTCCCCAAAGATTAATCTTTTCACCAAACCAGAAACTGATACAGTCTTTCTACCGGAAGCAACGTTGACCGTTGCAGCTGAACACATTTTACCAGAAAGAACTTTGTCACATGGTGGACCAGAGATTGATGATCAGGGCAAAGTTGTTTCATGTATAAATACTGGTGCAGTAGAGGGCACGGGGGGCGACAATCCACCTTTACTGTTAACAAGGCAGCGTAGTAACACTGACCCTGGCCTTAGCTATGATCAAGAGGAAAAAGACCAGCAGGATGAGAAACCTAAGCCTAGATTGCGAAGTGTGACTCCTCCACTGGACAACTTTACTGCATCCTTCACTGCTACATCATCCCAAGCTATTCGAGAAAGCAAACCTCTGCAGAAAGCACAGACTTCCATAGTGTACCCACCTGTAGACTATAACATGAGTGATGAACAAGAGGCAGAAGAAGCTACACCAAAGCAGGATTATACATTTTGTCCAACACGGATACAGATATTCAATCCACTCTTTTACATTCAAGAAAGTACAGAAGAACATGGATTCTACCAGTCGAGTCCCCTGTTACCACATGGGAAAGAAAATTTAAATAAGAGAGGGATTCCTTCTCCACCTCGTGATACAGAGGTCCTCCTGAAAGGCGAACAGCCTCCCACCATACCCAGTAGATCTCCTGCTTCTAGAGCAACTGCGGAGCCCACGGCCACTGATCCACCATCTACTCACCCAATTGCCCCTGTGTGGCTTCCTCCCCGCCCCTTGCGTCACTCTGAAAATCCCTTGGTAAGACGGCCTACTGTAAGGCACAAGAAAAATACCGCTGGCGTTCCACCTTTCAAGCGCTTTAGTGCCATGAACCTGCCCACAATCCCCCAGCTTCCTTCAGGAGACACAATCTCAATGGAAAAGACTCCAAAGCCTTCTGGTACCAAGGTCCATATCTCCACCACAAGACAGAGACTTTTGCCTAGACAGCCAAAAACCAATGAGCAAGACATTGGTCAAAAAACAAACAAGTCTCCAAGGGAAATATTGGCAGGTAAGTGCAAGTATCTGTTGTAAGTAAATAAATGTCCTTTTACAATTTCTTTTTTTTTTTAACCGTAAGCATGAATCTCAGGGTCTCAAGAAGGTCATATTTCTTACTATAATTTTCTACAATCCAAAGGTCCCATGTTTTGAGTGTTAGATACAATCAATACAAATGGCAAGAAACATGATTAGTGTTGAGCGAACCCGGACTGTAACGTTCGGGTCCGTACCGAACTTTCGGGTGTCCGTGGCACGGACCCGGACCCGGACATTTCAAAAATCGTTCGGGTTCGGTCCGGGGTTCTGCTATTTTACTCCACGTGTTGAGAAGCTGCAGGGCAGCCAATCAACAAGCGTTTCACTGGTTTGCCCTTAGAAGCCATCACAGCCATGCCTACTAATGGCATGGCTGTGATTGGCCAGTGCATCATGTGACCCAGCCTCTTTATAAGCTGGAGTCACAGTGCTGCAGTCACATGCTCCTTGGGTTAGTGTAGGGAAAGGTAGCTGACGGCGTGAGGGACAGATTTCAGCCATTTTAAGACCTGATCCTGCATCCTGAGATAGATTACTTTACTACTGCTGTCTGTGCTG
>BLSH010206719.1:699659-715178 GCA_018402905.1 Glandirana rugosa
CGTCGTGAGTACGTCGGGGTCTGGTACTGTGAGGGTAGTGGTACGAACTGACATCCGTTCTGTGTGAACAGAAACATGAGGAGTGGACCAACGGCGGTGTGTGCAAACTGTGGTTGACTTGGTTTATTCAAACAGAACCAGAGTAGTCTGGTGTCCCGTACCAAGGTCATTAGGTACAGGAAACAGACAAACAGAAGTCGTTTGACAAACGACCGAAAGAACACGTAGTAGAAATCTTCTCCGAAGGAAGACCCTACTGTCGGTACGTCTGTTTAAATTAAGTCACACGCCGCATACCAGACTGGTGACGGTCCAACTGGGGGTGGGGAAGTTGGAGATGGCGGCAACCAGGTGAGGAGTACAAAGACAAGTGTGTCTTGCCTACAGTCAAGCATGGTGATGGGAGTGTCATGGTCTGGGGCTGCATGAGTGCTGCCAGCACTGGGGAGTTACAGTTCATTGAGGGAACCATAAATGCCAACATGTACTGCGACATACTGAAGCAGAGCATGATCCCCTCCCTTCGGAGACTGGGCCGCAGGGCAGTATTCCAACACGATAACGACCCCAAACACACCTCTAAGACGACCACTGCCTTGCTAAAGAAGCTGAGAGTAAAGGTGATGGACTGGCCAAGCATGTCTCCAGACCTAAACTCTATTGAGCATCTGTGGGGCATCCTCAAATGGAAGATGGAGGAGCGCAAGGTCTCTAACATTCACCAGATCAGTGATGTCATCATGGAGGAGTGGAAGAGGACTCCAGTGGCAACCTGTGAAGCTTTGGTGAGCTCCATGCCCCAGAGGCAGTGCTGTAAAATAATGGTGGCCACACACACAATAATGACACTTTGGGCCCAATTTGGACATTTTCACTTAGGGGTGTACACACTTTTGTTGCCAGCGGTTTAGACATTAATGGCTGTGTGTTGAGTTTTTTTGAGGGGACAGCAAATTTACACTGTTATACAAGCTGTACACTCAGTACTTTACATTGTAGCAAAGTGTCATTTCTTCAGTGTTGTCACATGAACAGATAGCATAAAATATTTACAAAAATGTGAGGGGTGTACTTACTTTTGTGAGCTACTATATATTAGGTCAGTTTATTCTATTGCAGAAGAGACATCATGTCTTTTTGCAATAAGAAGTCTGCCTGCTGATGTTTTCTTCTTTTTTTTTTTTTTATTTAAAACCAGCTATGGATGGACCGAATCTTGGCAGGTTCAGCAGATTTGATTGATCAACTTAACCCCTTGGAGCCGGTGCCTCTCGGCCCTAAGGGGTTTATGATCCCGGGAGGGGTTTATGATTATGTGCCATGGTGGTCACATGATCGGAAAGCTCCCGATCGCAAGTAGCATTTGGGATATTTCCATTAGCCTTTAGTAACATTGCTAGGAACGCACAGGGCGAGCATTCTCGACACAGCTGTATCTACACCAATTTATGCATCCACTCGGCGCCAAGGCCCATCTACCTTGAGGATGCATATTTGCGTGCAGCCGGCGCCAATGGGTTAAGTACAACCAGCATGTCTTTTTTTTTTTTTCCACGACTTTACTGTCAGCGGCTATAGCCTCCAGCAGTGATCATTGTGTTGGCAGGGAAGAATCTTGCGCCCCTCAGAACACAATCTCATTACACGAGGGACAGTCAATATTCATTGGGGAGTTGAGCAATTTTCTTTCCTTACACCCGTGATGGAAGGAAAGAAAATTGCATAATTTATGGCCTGCATAAGACTTTAGTTCCCTTTTTAAGCACATGTGCCCTGGTAAGAGTCTGGTATGCCCTGGATTTTGAGTGGGACCCCACATCATTTCTTTCTTAACCACTTGCCGACCGCCGATCGGCATCTGACGGCGGCAAAGTGGCTCTGTAAGGCAAACCGCCGTCATACGACGGCGGCCGCCAGATCGCGCACAGTGAGCGCGCCCGCGCGCTCACTGTGTCCGGGGAGGGCCAGGGAGCGGGTGCGGCGGCTTCGATTGCCGCCGGCCACCCGCGATGCCCCCCCCGGAGTGAAGGAGCGGAGGTCCGTGTATGTAAACACGGACCTCCGCTCTGTGTGAGGGGGAAGGGCTGTGATCACAGCCTTCCTTTACGTGAAGGCTGTGATAACTTCCCTTCCCCAGCTTGGCAAGCCCCCATACAGTTAGAACACGCCCAGGGAACATACTTAACCCTTAGCGCGCCCCCTGCAGGTTAACCCCTTCACTGCCAATGGCATTTACACAGTAATCAGTGCATTTTTATAGCACTGATCGCTGTATAAATGCCAATGGTCCCAAAAAAGTGTCAAAATGTTCCGACATGTCCGCTGAAATATCGCTGTACCGCTAAAAATCGCAGATCGCTGCCATTATTAGTAAAAAATAAAAAAAAAATAAAAACCCCAAAAATGAATTCTCATCATCCGTAAACGCGACCACTTTTGCGCAAACCAATCAATAAACGCCGATTGCGATTTTTTTTTATCGCAAATATGAGGAAGAATATAAATCGGCCAAAAACGGTGAAAAAAAATGTTTTTTTATATTTTTTTTTTGGATTTGTATTTTAGGAAAAAGTAAGAAATTTGGGTTTTTTTGCAAAATTGTCGCTCTTCTTTTGTTTATAGCGGCGATCAGAAATGACGCAGCGGTGATCAAATACCACCAAAAGAAAGCTCTATTTGTGGGAAAAAAAGGACGCAAATTTCGTTTGGGTACAACGTCGCACGACCGCGCAATTGTCAGTTAAAGCGACGCAGCGCCGAATCGCAAAAAGGGCTCCGGTCCTAAAGCTGGAAATCCTTCCGGGGCTGAAGTGGTTAAGTGGTTAAAATGTACACATTTTTTACAAAAACGTGTAACATCCATTTAAACGGAAAAAAACAGCATGACATCCCCCTTAAGATCCATACCAGACCCTTATCCAGGCGTGTAGCCTAGTTGGCCAGGAAAGTGAGGGGTGGCAGTAAGTGTGCCTCCCTCAACACCATCACATTGGGAGAGGTACCCAGCAAGAGGAGAGGCCCTCGCACCTTGTTTCCTTGTTGTTGCGGAGGACATGGAGTTCTGGAGGGGAGGGGTTTACTGGGATCTTGAAGCCCCTTTTTTAATAAGGGACCCCTGGATATCCGGCCCCCTCCTACGTTAATGAGTATGGGATACAGAGTAAAAAATACAAGTAAATAAAGACCCCTCCAAACCCCCCCACAAGTTAAAAAAAAAAAAAAAAAAAAACTCAGGATGTTCCACAGTCCAACATCAATCATGTCATCCAGCAATGTAGATACAGCGCCAATCATGATGAGTAATGCCCAATGACCCGCCACAGCAATGATGCTACCAACCGCTACTCCTGGTGAGACAATATTGTAAATAAAAAAATACAGTTGAAGAAAAGGTGCAGGCTTGATGGACCATTTTGTCTTTTCTGCTTCCAATGCTCTGTTTTCATGAAGGGTTTGAACCGCTGTTGCATTTTCAGTGCCGTCTGTGTCTCCATTGTTTGCGCTCTAACTTAAATGTGACCCCAAGCTTAAATGGTGAAAGGTCACAGGGCTTAAACATATCAGGAGAGACTTCAGGAACTTAATATATACGGTATATATCAGCGGTGTCAAAGTTAATTTCCTTGGGGACTGCATTTGCATTATGGTTCCCCTCAAAGGGCCGGTTGTATCTGTAACACTAGATGTCCAGAGCAACCCCCGCCCCTTCTTACGTCAGATGTCAAGAATACCCCACCCTCCCTTACATCACAGTGCACCCCCCTTACCTTGTGCTGCTGCCAGAAAAAAAGTTGTGGGTGGTGCTGTGGAGCAGAAAGTGCAGGGTCTGGAGGAGGACCAGAAGAGGGCTGGAGTCAGCTGCTGGAGACTGCTGAATACTGAGACTGGGGAGACGGAGATAAGTAGGTGCTGCGGCTTCACAATGTGCAGGATCTGTAGGAGGAGTTCTGTCCTCCTCTTTTGCTGTTGACTGCTGAGACAAGGTGGGAGTGGAGACGAGGGGGGTACAGCAGCTGCAGGAGAGGTGCAAGAGCCACATGAAATGGCCTGGTGGACCACATGAGATGGCCTGGTGGGATGCATTTGGCACATGTGGTCTAGAGGTAAGAAGGGAAAGGGGAGACCCGACGAAAACCTTTAAATGCATGAAGGATGTGGATAAGGTTCAGGAGGGCAGTATTTTTCAATATGAAGCCAAGATCAAGAACATGGGGATATGACCTCAAACTAGCATAGAAAGTGTTAATTTATGGAAAGAGTAGTTAATGCCTAAAATAGACTAGAACCTTCAGGGCCCCGGTGCAAGCAATTATGAAGGGCCCCCCTGATCCCTGGCCAGGGCCCTTCCCTCTTCTCACTGATCCTGGGGCCCTTTACTCCCATTGCAGGTCCCTTAATTACGGTTCTGCAGCGGGCCCCCTTTCTGCCATCTTTGGGCCTCCCCATAGTGATGAAATGCCAGGGCCCGGTCCCAATAGCAACCTTTGCAATCCTGATAGTTCCCTCACTGGTGTCAGTAGTTTTTAATTTTATTATTTTTTTTTTACCATTTAATTTTATTTCTTTTTTACAATTTATTTTAGGAGCTCTGTTTGGGGGCTTTGATGAGATATCAGAGGTCTAAACAAACCTCAGCCCTCAATCTCCATCTGTGTAGCCTCAGCTGCACAGAATGAATGGACAGCAATAGTTGAGTACCAAACCTACCATTCATTCAGAAACGGAAGTATAGTAAAAACAGTTTACTATGCTTCAGTTATGATTGAATCAATTGGTATCAATCACTGACTCTGTCCATTCAGAAAAGGAAGGAGCCGTTAAATGACAAATTTACCGACCCGTTCCCATCTCTCCATCATGACACATCTTCTACAGCAGCTGGCAGGAGAGAGGAGGAGGGGAAGACAGCAGCTCTGTGGGGGGACCAGGGAAGCACACAGGGATCCTGGGAACAGCAGAAAACAAGTAAACTGGATAGGAGGGGCGGCAGGGGGCAGCATATAGAGGAACCATTCTCCTCCATTAGGAGGAAAATGGAGGAGAACGGTTCCTTTAAATGCCACCCCCACCATCCCTCCTATCCAGGTGTACAAGGGAGGCACATGGACCCCCTGGAGCATGGGGCCTGGTTGCAATTGCAACCCCTATCGTTACACCCCTGAGTGAGTCGAGTCAACAGTAAAGTACACACTATCAGTGTTTTGTATTTTTTGTTCAACTCAGCGGGCTGAATGAAAAAAAAACTGAAGAGCTCGGTTCCTATACTAATGATCTGATGTTAGTACAGTGATTTCCCCGCTGAGCTATTGTATCCTGACAGGAGGTATGCCATTGGCTGAATGCACTGACTGGATGTTGATTGGCAGACCCTTTTGTGTAATTTTGGTTAATTTGCAGGAAATTCATCTCACTTCCTATTTTGGCTATGGGACAGGAAGTGAAGGGAAATCTCCCCAAAGGGGAGTAATAAACCTTACAGGTGTTCTAACCCTACTTTATCCAAAATTTAAAAAAAAAAATGTTTTGCCTATAGGTTTAGTTTGTTTCAAACATACTTGGGGCAAACATTGTTCTATACTTAGAGAAAAAAAGGTAAAAAAATGAAAGAAACAAAAAATGAATTAAAAAAAAAAGGGGGCTAACGCAATGGACTCGTGGTCTTTCTCTGCCGTTAGTTCTCTAGGTTTCTAAAAAACAAAACAAAATGGACACACAGACCCCCGTTTGGTTCTAATCTTTTTCCATTTTACGTACAAGTTTTTTTATAGCTCTTTTTGCCTTTTATCTGTTTCCCACACATGTTGTCTGTTTGCCACACATTCTTCCCCATTGACTAGAGAGCGAAGAGGTGGAACTGGATATTGGTACTATGCAGGAAACGGTCTCCTTGCAAATGTTTAGACCAATGGCTGATTGAATAGCAATATACATTTTTCTTAAAATGGTCATATAAACATTTTAAATCAGCCTTTGTTTCTTGAATATATCACATTACATATAGTTTTTCTTCTCTAAATTATAACCAACTAAGTGCATCAAATGAACTTTGTCCTCAGCACGAATGGAGTGTTTTCCTGTTTAGTATTACAGTTTGCACTGAAATTCGGTTATCGAGCTATAGCAGCCTGAAGACACTTTCTGCACTGAGCGGAGAGTGTGGAAAATGACTTTAAGGGCTATGTGACCCAAAATGTATATTTTAGTTATATGTGGAGCCTGATGGTCTGAGTTAGTTTCCAGCATCTTATATGTCTGGTTTTTCCAACATCAAGATCTCCTTGACTTAATTCCTGGCTTTGTCACTATCTACCTGGGAATTTTGGGTGTTGGGAACAGCCAGATGAGCAGTCTAAGGAACACATGAGCAATGATCTTACCAAAATGTAAAAAAAAAAGAATCTTGGTAAGTAATGATGTTTTATTTTATGGCAGAAGCTGAACAGAGTTCCAAGAAGTCCTCAAGAAGCCCAAGCCCAGAGGCTGTCCTTCGACGGTAAGAGTTCAGAACATAACTATTAAACCAAGCAACCAAGAACACAAACCCCATCTGATAGAATTGTTTCTAAATGCTGTATCGTTTTTATCTGTTTCCAATCTTATTCATTTTTTTTTTTTTTTTTTTTTTTTTAATCAGAGGAAAACGTTCTCAGGTCCAGCCGTCTACATCTGATACAAAGCACAGTATGCACATGCAGTACACCACCCTCATCCGCTCCTGTAAGTGTTAAAAGGACCAATGAATATTAATCACAAGATAGCTGGTGGGAAAAAAAGATTTAATGGCTGAAGATGATCGGAACCTTGTAGATTAAATGTGAGAGTGGTAAGGTCTTGTAATGGTTTTATTATATAGAGGATCCTTCGCTCATCACCCCACAGTGATGCTTAATAACACTCTTATTAATGGCAGGAGACATTATACCCTTATAGGTTATGGTGAGAAGAGACTAAAGGAATGAAAAACATGTATTCCAAACTATATACGGCTATTTTGGGCTTTAGTGCCATCATCAGTGCAGTGTATGTACACCATGGATTCTATAGAGTCTTTAGCATGGATCTTAAAACCTAACGAGACAACATAACTATAGGTTATTGTGTAAAGGGACTAAAGAAGTAAAGCCCTACAACCAAATTGGTGTATGAAAACCATGGCTTTTATTGAATAGATCTTGGGATCCGATGACGGAATGATGGCTTTACTGTGCTAAACATTTATTTGGTTTGATGTTTTGATTCCTTTTTTTCACCATGTATGGTGGTACTGTCTTGTTGGGTCACAAACCCTACTCTGTAGAATTCGTGGTTCTCATTCACTGCACTGATAATGGCCAACAAGCTGTTTGAAGCTTTAGGGCCATCATCCATGCAGTTTAGTGAAGCCATGGATTCTATGGGTTCATAGGACCCAAAATAACCATAGGCTATGGTTTAAAAGGACTAAGGAAGCAATCAAAAGGCAACCAAATCAGTGTATGAAAACTATGGCTTTTATGGAGTAGGGATTGGGACGCAATGGGGGAATGATGGCTTTACTGTGCTAAGCACTAATTAGGTTTGACATTTTGATTCCTCTAGTCCTTTCTCACCTTAACCTGTATGGCGGTACTGCCTTGTTGGGTTCAAAACCCTAGAATCCATGTGTTTTATAAACTGCACTGTTGATGACCAACCAGCTATTTCAAACTTTAGGGCCCTCATCGGAGCAGTGTATAGAAAATCATGGAGTCTATAGTTTGGAGTCCTTTCTCACCATAATCTGCATGGTGGTACTGTCTTGTTGGATTCCAAAACCCTACTCCACATAATCTGTGGTTTCAGTATGATTTTCCTGAATGATTGCAGTACCATGTTCCTGTCTGCATAGGTTGCTGTTTCAGTGGCCCCCTCTAAATTGACTTCTTTCTTGTTCATATTTCAGCCAGCTTGCTCTATCAGGAATACAGCGATGTTGCACTGAACCAGGAGATCCAAAGGCAAAAGCCTGGTGACTCTCCCGCAGAAGAGAAGGATCCTGGATCTCCTCGCCAGCGCCGGAGGATTCTATCTTCTCAGGATTCCTATTTGCAGCGCTTGTCCATTTCCTCGGCAGACTCTTTGTGGCAGGACCTCCCTAGGATCCGCGACAGTACCACCTTTATGTTAATGTCCCGAGAGGAGCAAAAGCTGCAGGAGGTTAGTGAAGAAACAATGTAACTTTTTTTAATTTTATTTTTTACAAATGAGGCCCAACTAGACTGCTTTGTTGGGGCAAAATTTCCTAACCTTTTTAACATGGAGGAACCCTTGAAATAACTTTTAGGTCTCAGGGAACCCCTGCTATTAATTACTATAACCGCAGCTCATGATACGTTATCATGAACAAAACGCTGGAATATATGAATACATGAAATGAAAAGGAATGTGGTGTACTTGGTCTATTTGACACCCAGGGCTGCTCTAAACATCAAATTTATTACCAGTAATAATATTCTGTAGTATTGTAGGGGGAATAGTGAGAACTTATTTTCAGTTTTTCCTCTCCTGTGTCCCATTGGAGAGATTTACCCTCACTTCCTGTATTAGAGACACAACAGGTAAGAGGAAATCTCTCGAAAGTTTCTCTAAAGAAAATTCCTTCTTGGACACAGGGACAATTGTCCTCATTGAAAGAAGCCCCGTTTCGGTGACAACCATATATTTTTGAAGCCCCCATCACTTTCTGTCTCTCTGGCAATGGTCACCAGGATAAATATAAGTATGAATGACCCCAGCAATAAAATCCAGACAGAGATTCTAAGCCCTACCTACTCCATCCAGAACTAAAAAACTGGGGATGGGCTCAAGACTGATGGTAGGTAGAAGAGTGCATTTATCCTTTAATATGCAACTATCCAAATAAACAGTCTCTTTGAATAAATAATTGAAGGTAACACAAGAGCTGAAATGTGTGCCTTGCCTGGAGAATATTCTGCTAAGGGCTTCCTTCAGTGTTTAAATGTGTGATCTTTGTCAAGGCAAAACATCAGAGTTTAGCTGGCCTGAAACCTCTCCTCAGGAGAGGTTATGCCGGCAGCAATGCAGAGTGCTCAGAGCGGCATTTTCTCCAGGAAAGGTAAGAATTTTAGTCTGTCTGTTGCACTAGTATTTGTAGCAGAGAGGTGAAATCTTTGCTAGAATAGATATGATAGGTTAGTGGGAAAGCCAGTGAACAGCGGAGCTGTAGGGGAAGAATGTCCTGAACTGGACAACAATTGGGCACCATATTAAAAAATGAGGAACACAGTGGTGTATTAGAAGGTTGTCCTGAATTGGACACCATAGACCAGGAATCAGTACACATGTTTCCAGGTAAAAAAGAAGAGTGGGGATTTATAGGAGGAATGGCCTACTTTGGACACCTATAAGACACCATAGGCCAATAATAAGGCCAAATGTTTCCAGGTAAAGGGAGAAGCAAATGTATATTGGAAGAACCAGGTCAAATGTTTCCAGGTAAAGAGGAAGAGCTGAGGTATATGGGAGGGGTAACTTAATATTGACACCAATTGGGCACATAAAGCAAAGAGTCAGACCAAATGTTTCCAGGTAAAAAAAGCGGATATATAAGGGAGAGATGGCCTAATATGGAAACCTATTGGACACCATAGGCCAAGAATCAGGTCAAATATGTTGTTTTAGATAGCAAGAAAGAACAAAAGTATAAAGGTATTATAAAAGTTGTCCTGAGCTGCAAACCATGGACTAAGAATCAGGTGAAATGTTTCCAGGTAAAGATGAAGAGCTGAGGTATATGGGAAGGGTGGGCTAATATTGGCACCAAATGGACGCAAAATGAAAAGAATCAAGCCAAATGTTTCCAGGTAAAATGAAGAGCACAGCAGTATATTGGAAGAATGCCCTGAATTGGACACCATAGACCGAAAGTCAGGCCAAATGTCTCCAGGTAAAAAGGTAGAGCAGAGATTTATGGGAGAGGTGGCCTAATATAGACATCTATTGGACACCATAGGCCAGGAATCGGGTCAAATGTTTTTTTTTTTTTTTGATAAAGTGAAGGAGCTAAGGCATATTGAAACGATGTCCTGAGCTGCAAACCATAGACAAAGAATCAGGTCAAATGTTTTCAGGCTAAGAGAAAGAGCTGAGGTACATGGGAGGGGTGGCCTAATATGGACACCAATTGGACACCATAGGCAAAGAATCAGGCCAAATGTTTTCAGCTTAAAAAAAGCACAGAGGTGTATTGGAAGGATGTCCTGAATTGAACACCATAGACCAAGAGTCACGCCAAATGTTTTGAGATAAAATGGAAGAGCGTAGATATATGGAAGAGAGAGCCTGATATGGAAAACAATTGGACACCATAGGCAAAGATTTAAGCCAAATGTTTACAGGTAAAAGGAAGAGAACAGTGGTATATTGGAAGGATGTCCTGAAATGGACACCCTAGACCAAAAATCAGTGCAAATGTTTCCATGTAAGAGAGAAGTGTGTGTGTGTGTGTGTGTGTGTGTAAGTATATATGTGTGTATATATATATATATTGTATGGGAGGGATGGCTACCAATTAGACACCATAGGCCAAGAATCAGGCCAGATATATCACGGTCTCCAATTTGACACCATAGGCCCATAGTTAGTCCAAATATTTCTAGGTAACAATGTAGCTATATATTGGTATACTAGTAATTTCAGAACCTGAACTGATTGCTTTCAAAATTGACAGATCTCTCTGTTATCTAAAGTCGTAGAATTGTCCTGCATTTTCCATGTCTTGAGGCATATACCCCAGATACTCCAACCATTTCATTTGTCTGATATCTTCAGGCCAAGTTTGAACTCATCATGTCTGAGGCGCTCTACTTGCGCAGTCTGAACATCGCTGTGGATCATTTTCAGCGCAGTACGGAGCTGCAAGAAGTTCTAAGCGCCCAGGACCGGCAGTGGCTTTTCTCCCGTCTTTCCGAGGTTCGAGATGCCAGCAATGAGTAAGTTCTTCTTCTACTACCTTAATCTCCAATGACACTTCACTTCTACCTATTGTCTACTCCGATATCATCATGACTGAAAACTTCTGATCACCTTTTCATCAACTTTTTTCTTTTTTGTTTTGGATAGAGTACAAATGGTTAAACTAAAGGAGACACTGTAAGAAGTGAGGGGAAATTTTTGTAAAATTTTGGATAACCCATCACTTTCTGGTCATATGATAATAGTACCAGGACAATAGGGTGAATATCTTCATAGGGTTCTAATCTTTTCCACTCTATTGACCGTAAAATAAATATATAAAGCTTTTAGTTTTAGGTATATTTTAAACACTTGCCTACTGGGCACTTTCACCCCCTTCCTGACCAGGCCAATTTCTTTATCGTACATCATGGGACACAGAGTGATCCTAGTGGCCCCAGCTTGGCCCAGGAGAACATGGTATGCGGAGATCGTGAGGTTAGCGGTAGGAAATCCATGGGTGCATTCATACCGTCCGGATTTACTGTCTCAAGGACCCATATTCCACCCTACTTTACGCATGCTAAATTTAACGGTGTGGCTATTGAATCCAGAGTCCTAAAAGATAGAGGCATTTCGGATTCAGCCCTGCCTACTCTAATCAATGCCAGGAAACCCATGTCTAGAAATATTTACTACAGGGTTTGGAAAGCATACATATCTTGGTGTGAATCCAAGAAATGGCATCCTCGCAAGTATTCTATTAGGAGGACTCTAGAGTTCCTACAATTAGGAGTAAGTCTGAATCTGTCCTTAGGAACAATTAAGGGTCAGATATCGGCATTGTCTGTGTTTTTTCTAAGACCGATTGCATCGCATTCCTTGGGGCGAACATTTATTAAGGGGGCTATACGGCTGGTTCCTCCAGTTAGGCCGCCCTTACCCCTTTGGGATCTGAATCTGGTGCTGTCTGCACTAAAGAAGCAGCCCTTTGAGCCTATTAGGCTGATTCCTTTAGTCCTGTTATTGAGGGAGTTGAGAAACCAGGATATTATTTTGCCCTCCCTTTTTCCAAGTCCAGTGACTCCTTAGGAAAAATTACTACACACACTTGATGTAGTTAGGGCAGTTAACCACTTGCCGACCGCCGATCGGAAATTGACGGCGGCAAAGTGGCTCTGTAAGGCAAACCGCCGTCATACGACGGCGGCCGCCAGATCGCGCACAGTGAGCGCGCGCGCGCCGCCGGAGGCGCGCCCGCGCGCTCACTGTGTCCGGGGGGGGCCAGGGAGCGGGTGCGGCGGCTTCGATTGCCGCCGGCCACCCGCGATGCCCCCCCCGGAGTGAAGGAGCGGAGGTCCGTGTAAGTAAACACGGACCTCCGCTCTGTGTGAGGGGGAAGGGCTGTGATCACAGCCTTCCTTTACGTGAAGGCTGTGATAACTTCCCTTCCCCAGATAGGCAGTCCCCCATACAGTTAGAACACGCCCAGGGAACATAGTTAACCCTTAGCGCGCCCCCTGCAGGTTAACCCCTTCACTGCCAATGACATTTACACAGTAATCAGTGCATTTTTATAGCACTGATCGCTGTATAAATGCCAATGGTCCCAAAAAAGTGTCAAAACGTTCCGACATGTCCGCCCCAATATCGCAGTACCGCAAAAAATCGCAGATCGCCGCCATTTTTAGTAAAAAATAAAAAAAAATAAAAAACCCCAAAAATGAATTCTCATCATCCGTAAACGCGACCACTTTTGCGCAAACCAATCAATAAACGCCGATTGCGATTTTTTTTATCGCAAATATGAGGAAGAATATAAATCGGCCAAAAACGGTGAAAAAAATGTTTTTTTATATTTTTTTTTTGGATTTGGATTTTAGCAAAAAGTAAGAAATTTGTTTTTTTTTGCAAAATTGTCGTTCTTCTTTTGTTTGTAGCGGCGATCAGAAATGACACAGAGGGGATCAAATACCACCAAAAGAAAGCTCTGTTTGTGGGGAAAAAAAGGACGCAAATTTCGTTTGGGTACAACGTCGCACGACCGCGCAATTGTCAGTTAAAGCGACGCAGCGCCGAATCGCAAAAAGGGCTCCGGTCCTAAAGCTGGAAATCCTTCCGGTCCTTAAGTGGTTAAAGTTTATTTAAAAATGTCAGCTCCTATTAGGAAGACTGACTCCTTTTTTGTTCTGCCGGAAGGCCCTAAGAAGGGTCAGGCAGCAACTAGCTCAACTGTTGCTAGGTGGATTCGCTAGGTCATTAGCCAGGCTTATGGGCTAAAGGGTAAGGTTACACCTTATTGTTTGAAAGCCCATTCCACCAGGAGGAGGAGTATGTCATGGGCAATGCATCAGCAAGTGTCTATGGCCCAGATCTGCAAGGCTGCTACTTGGTCTTCGGTTCATACATTCACCAGATTCTATCAGGTAGATGTTAGGGCCCAGGAGGATACTGCGTTCGGATGCAGTGTGCTGCAGGCAGCAGTCTAGGTCCTTTGTCCAGGGTGTGCTGAGGATTACCGAGTTTCCTCCCCTCAAGGGATATCGATTTGGGACATCCCAGCAGTCATAGGTGTGAGCAGCCTATTGCATTAGGGTGTGCACCGCAAAGCGCAAACAAATATGAGTGTGTTTATATATGTCAGAAGGGCAAAGGACGGTGTCAGTAGGGCAGAAATAGGTGTAAGTAGTTTATTTTTATTTTATTTTGTTTTTTACAATTTTTAGTTTTTTTATTATTTTTTACAATATGATATTTTATTCATGTTTTATTTATTTATGTTTTTACAATTTTTTTTTAGGAGCCCTGCTGGGGGGCCTTTGATGAAACATCAGGGGTCTAAACAGACCCTTGATGTCTCCCTTTTGCGACAGTGAAAGAGACCAAGGACAGAGATTCCCCAGTCCCTTTCTCTGCAGCCAGGCAGCAGGGGAAATCTGCACAGTACAGGGTGATTAGGGGTTGCCCAGGCACACCTGCCACCCTATGTGCGCATGCCTATGCC
This sequence comes from Glandirana rugosa, assembly GCA_018402905.1. Taxonomy (NCBI): domain Eukaryota; kingdom Metazoa; phylum Chordata; class Amphibia; order Anura; family Ranidae; genus Glandirana; species Glandirana rugosa. The sequence continues at coordinate 713,596 of BLSH010206719.1, forward strand.
AGCAGTAAGGAATTAACACTCTGTGTCCCGTGATGTACAATAAAGAAATACAGATTTTTAATTCAGCTTACCTGTAAAATCCTTTTCTTGGAGTACATCAAGGAACATAGAGATCCCTCCCCTCTTCTTTCTGGGATTCTTATTGCTTGCTTCAAAAACTGAGGTAATCCTGGAGTGGGAGGGGTTATATAGAAGGAACTTCCTGTCTATTGGTTACCAGTGTCCATTCACCTGAAGGTAGCGTATAACCCAGCAGTAATGAATTAACACTCTGTGTCCCGTGATGTACTCCAAGAAAAGGATTTTACAGGTAAGCTGTATTAAAAATCCTTATTTTCAGCGCTGTCACACTTTGACAATTGCGTGGTCATTCAACACTGTACCCATCTGAACTAGTTATCTTTTTTTTTAGACAGATAAAGCTTTCTTTAGGTGGTATTTAATCATCACCACTGGGTTTTTTATTTTTTGCTAAATAATCAAAAAAAGACCGAAAAGTTTGAAACTAAAAAAAACTTTCTTGGCTTCTCTTTTTGCAAATAAGTAATTTTGTTTCTTCACTGATGAGACTGCACTCATGGGCAGGGGCGGTGCTACCACTAGGCAAATTAGGCAGCCGCCTAGAGCGCACTACTGCCTAGGGGTGCCTGGCTGTTGGTTTCCCTACTCTCCATCTCCCGCTGGTCTCCACGCTATGCAAGTCTGTGCTGTGCTGACTGTATGCAAGGGATGCCTCTGTCTGCAGCATGTAACTAACTCAGGTGGCAGCCGCCCCGTCCATAAGTAAGTAGCGTCAGAGGCGCAGCACTGAAGGTCTGTGTCCCGAAGGAACAGAAGCCCGTGCAGAGCCCTAGTGAGTGAAGAACACTGACATTGCATTACGAATCAGGTAGGTCAGTGTAATGGTCAGGGATGTGAGTTTAGGGGTCAGGTAGGTCAGTGTAATGGTCAGGTAGGTTAGTGTAGGGGTCAGGTAGGTTAGTGTAGGGGTCAGGTAGGTCAGTGTAGGGGTCAGGTAGGTCAGTGTAGGAGTCAGGTAGGTCAGTGTAGGGGTCAGGTAGGTCAGTGTAGGGGTCAGGTAGGTCACATGGGCAGAGCGAAAGAGGTGGAGTCATGGGGCGGAGCCAAGGGGCGGCAATAAGGTTTTGCCTAGGGTGTCAAAAATCCTTGCACCAGCCCTGCTCATGGTCGCTGATGAGTTGGCACTAATGAGGCTGCACTGATGGGCACTGATGAAGTTTCACTGATGGGCCCTGCAGCGGCACTGATGGACTTACCAGCATTTGTTTACATGTGATGAGCAGTGATTGGACACAGCTGATCAAATGGTAAAGGGCTGCTGTGATTGGCCCTTTAACTCCATCTGCGATCAGCTGTGTCTGAAGGACACCGCGGTCACAGAGTGTGCCACGAGGGCTCAAAGGGGGGCAAGGTTGGATGACTGCGCTGTAACTGTCTTTCGGCAAGTGGTTAACACATACTCTACAGGATTCCTGAAGAGCAGGGGGGTCAGATAGCACACACTACTGAATGGCTCACATAAGAAAAAAACGCTCTTTCCTATAAGTTCCTATCCTTGTTAG
>BLSH010206719.1:723109-736302 GCA_018402905.1 Glandirana rugosa
TAGCCCCCCCCCCCCCCCAGCCAGCCCAGCCCCCATACAGTTAGAAACACATCCCAGGGAACACAGTTAACCCTTTGATCGCCACCTAGTGTTAACCCCTTCCCTGCCAGTGACATTTACACAGTAATCAGTGCATTTTCATAGCAGTTATCGCTGTATAAATGCCAATGGTCCCAAAAAAGTGTCAAAAGTGTCCGACATGTCCGCCGCCTTGTCGCGATCCTGCTAAAAATCGCAGATCGCCACCATTACTCGTAAAAAATAAAAACCCCATAAATGAATTCTCATCGTTCATAAACGCAGGAACTTTTGCGCAAACCAACCAATATACGCCGATTGCGATTATTTTATTTATTTATTTTTTTAAAAATATGAGGAAGAATATAAATCGGCCAAAACTGATGAATACATTTTGCTTTTTTATATATATATTTTTTTTGGATATGTATTTTAGCAAAATGAATGGAAATGTTGGTTTTTTTTGCAAATTTGTCGCTCTTTTGTTAATGGCAGTGATGAGAAATGACGCAGAGGTGATCAAATACCACCAAAGAAAGCTCTATTTGTGGGTAAAGCATCGCAGGACCGCGCAATTGTCAGTTAAAGCGGCGCAGTGCCGAATCTCAAAAAGTGCTCTGCTCCTAAAGTGGGAAATCCTTCTGGGGCTGAAGTGGTTAAAGGATGGAGGGAAAGTGCTTTTCCAGTGGAGGAGTATAATTTTACTTGCCTAAAACAAGGCTCTGGAAACGCCTTCTATAGTAAAGGCATGCAGTATGATGTCATCAAAAAAATGCCAGCAGCAGACAGCGCCTGGGGTTGGAAGGGATGTCTGTCTGGAATACTCTAACTGTTGCAAGAACAGGTGCCCATTATCTGTGTAACTTGGGACATCCCCACAGCATGTGTAGGAGATGCCCATGGTCCCTTCTACATTTAGGACAAACTAGCTCTGACAAAAGCCCCATTTTAAACCGTTTCACTGGGGTATAATGGACTCGCAAAAAAAAGTATAATAAACACTGAACACTATTAAGCGAGCTAGCTTGCACTGCTACCACTGCCAGTACAGGAATTTAAACATGTTTGGGACAATCCTAGATAGGGAGTTAACTTTTCCTGCCATCAATCTTCTATGTTTCTATGTGCAACTACTGCCAGTGTGATGCCTAAGAAAAATGTCAGTCATTCCTTCTACTACCCCTCTCTTTTAACTAGACATACAGTATCTCACAAAAGTGAGTACACCCCTCACATTTTTGTAAATATTTTATTCTATCTTTTCAGTGACAACACTGAAGAAATGACACTTTGCTACAATGTAAAGTAGTGAGTGTACAGCTTGTATAACAGTGTAAATTTGCTGTCCCCTCAAAATAACTCAACACACAGCCATTAATGATTAAAAAACCGCTGGCAACAAAAGTGAGTACACTCCTAAGTAAAAATGTCCAAATTGGGCTCAAAGTGTCAATATTTTGTGTGGCCACCATTATTTTGCAGCACTGCCTTAACCCTCTTGGGCAGGGAGTTCACCAGAGCTTCACAGGTTGCCACTGGAGTCCTCTTCCACTCCTCCATGGCGTCATCAAGGAGCTGGTGGATGTTGGAGACCTTGCGCTCCTCCACCTTCCATTTTAGGATGCCCCACAGATGCTCAATAGGGTTTAAGTCTGGAGACATGCTTGGCCAGTCCGTCACCTTTACTCTCAGCTTCTTTAGCAAAACAGTGGTAATCTTGGAGGTGTGTTTGGGGTCGTTATCCTGTTGGAATACTGCCCTGCAGCCCAGTCTCTGAAGGGAGGGGATCAAGCTCATACATGTTGGCATTCATGGTTCCCTCAATGAACTGTAGTTTCCCAGTGCCAGCAGCACTCATGCAGCCCCAGACCATGACACTCCCACCCCCATGTTTGACTGTAGGAAAGACACACTTGTCTTTGTACTCCTCACCTGGTTGCCGCCACACATGCTTGACACTATCTGAACCAAATACGTTTATCTTGGTCTCATCAGACCACAGAACATGGTTCCAGTAATATTTGTCCTTCGCCTGCTTGTCTTCAGCAAACTGTTTGCAGGCTTTCTTGTGCATCATCTTCAGAAGAGGCTTCCTTCTGGGACGACAGCCATGCAGACCAATTTGATGCAGTGTGCGACGTATGGTCTGAGCATTGCCAGGCTGACCCCCACCCCTTCAACCTCTGCAGCAATGCTGGCAGCACTCATAGGTCTAATTCCCAAAGACAACCTCTTGATATGACGCTGAGCACGTGCACTCAACTTCTTTGGTCGACAATGGCAAGGCCTGTTCTGAGTGGAACCTGTTCTGTTGAACTGCTGTATGGTCCTGGCCACCATGCTGCAGCTCAGTTTCAAGGTCTTGGCAATCTTCTTATAGCCTAGGCCATCTGTGTGTAGAGCAACGATTCTTTTTTCAGATCCTCAGAGAGTTCTTTGCCATGAGGTGCCATGTTGAACTTCCAGTGACCAGTATGAGAGAGTGAGAGTGATAATACCAAATTTAACACACCTGCTCCCCAGTCACACCTTTGACCTTGTAACACTAACTAGTCACATGACACCGGGGAGGGAAAATGGCTAATTGAGCCTAATTTGGTCTTTTTCACTTAAGGGTGTACTCACTTTTGTTGCCAGAGGTTTAGAGATTAATGGCTGTGTGTTGAGTTATTTTGAGGGGACAGCAAATTTACACTGTTATACAAGCTGTAGACTCACTACTTTACATTTATTCAGTGTTGTCACATGAAAAGATGTAATAAAATATTTACGAAAATGTGAGGGGTGTACTCACTTTTGTGAGATACTGTATGCACAACTAAGGATGTTTAGGACCAGCATGTCTCCAGGAGTTTTGATTGTGCCTGCAAACACATCCGTCCTTGTCTATACATCATCTATATGAGAGATTCTGTAATGCATTGAAGTAAGAAGAAATAAGCATTCTCAGCTTATTTACCTTTGGATACCAATCTAGCAGGATGTAAAAATCATCAGGTGATCATCTGATCCTTAGGATTTTTGTTTTGTTTCTTTAACCTTTTTATGGTTTTTGGTCCAGATACTGAACTGATTTCTACACGTATTGTATAAATGTGAGCAAATGTGTTGAGGATCCGGCCATCGTTGGGTTTGATCTGTTCATCTGTGTCTGGATATTCAAGATCTTTTAAAAACTAACTGCCGGGCAGGGTTGTGGGGCGGAGGTCCTTGTCCCCAACAAGGACATGGGACAAGGTCCTTTGGGGTGGGAATATCAAATTCCCAAAACACCCCCCCCCTCCCCCCTCTTTCCTGGCCTGCCAGGCTGCATGCTTGGATCAGAGCACTGATGAAGAGGCACAGCCCTTGAAGCATGTAAGCCACACTTTTTCTGGATGGACGTGCCACAGCGTCAGTGATTGGATGGGATTGTGTTACTTACCTTTTACCCTGTACTTTTTTTGAGTACTTTGGAATGTATCTAGTTTTTAGCAATAAAAGGTATTAAGGTAATGCACTAGGCCAGTGTGCCTTAATTTTTTGCTTTTGTTCCAGTTTAGTTTCCCCTGACTTGAAGTGGACAGCAGGGCCAAAGTGGTATCTTGGTTCCATTTGGTGGTTGCTTGTTTTTTGTTCTACGAGAGTAAAGAGGAGCTCTTTCTGGGCCACTACTTGGACCTTAGCATTGAGGGTTCTTCCATCTTTAGCGCTGACTTAAACATTTAATTTGTTTATATATCTGGCAGTATTATCTGCTGATCCAGCAATGATTATTAATCTATGGACATACTAGGATTAGAGATTGTGAGAGGTAGAGTAGAAGTCACATGGTCATGTTGGGTTGGGCATTAAGAAGACTCCAGTAGTGCCAGCAGGTTTATCTCAGCACATTAACGTGCACACCCTGGCATAACAATCATATGTGCTTATGTCGTTGACATAATTATCTAGCAGTTGGACCATACATGTACAGTAGGAATTTCATTATCTGTGTATGACCAACTTTAGAGTAGAGAGCGATGTATTGATCTTTGATATTAATATCTTCCCTTCAGCTTCTTGTTTGACCTGGAAGAAGAATTTGAGAACAACATGTACAACTTTCAAGTGTGCGAAGTGGTCATCAGTCATGAGCCAAACTTTCGCAAAGTCTACCTGCCGTACGTCACCAACCAGACCTACCAGGACAGGACCTTCCAGAGGATGATGTAAGGTGACCTCCACTCAGGTTATAATGATCACATTTGTTGTACTTAGAGCTTAAGGTTCCTTCAGATCTTTGCATTCTAAGATGACTCGGATGGAAAGTGAATTGAGTAGTGACCAGTGTAGGAGACCCCAATTTGTGAAATGTCCTGCTTCTCAAAGTCTATAGTAAGGACTCAAAGTAAACCTATCACTAACCAAAGTCATTTCAGTTGAGAATATATTGAGAAAGATACATAAGCAGAGGCCACCATCCATTGCATATATTAAAATAATTAGTAGATCCAAATTATATAGACAGCTTCAGTTGTATGCAAATCCCCTTCTTAAGCAAAGCTTGGCATAGCCTCATTTTACCTGTTTGGCAGTGCAAGTAAAGTAACCGCCCTGCAGTGTATAAAGAGTGGTTGCCTTTGCCACATTCTGTCTGAAAATGGGAAAACTCCTCCATACTATGACCAGTAGTATTCGTTTATATGGGCTATTTTGTCGAAGATAATGTCTTGAATTAATCTTGGCCTTTCCTTTTTTGAAAAAATTGTTGCCAGGTAACCAGGTGTTGTGGCAAAAACATGCTAACTTTTTTTTTTGCATCACGTACAGAGCTGCCCCCCACAGTTCTTCTACCCCACCGGATGTCCTCATATTTTCAGGTTGAGTGACGTGGAACATATGGTTAGCTATACAAGTCAGGAACTCAAAAAGTATTGAAGCCTAAGTATCAGCATGAAATCCAATAAATTATCACTCTCAAAGAAGATGCCAGTAATGGCTGCCCCTTACTATTCTCATGACTGAGGCCCTGTAGACAATAAGCAAGGTGATAGCACTGAACCACCGAGACCCCTCTCTGTAGTCATGCCAAAAATGACACTGAAATAATCAAAATATGTGCTCTGTGAAATACATTAATTTCCCTTTAAACCATTACATATATTCTCAGAGGTGGTATATTGATGCCTATGTCCTCTGTGCCTGAGGCATTTGCCAATGCTACCCTCTTACTGCCACCTAAAAAAAAAGTCTTTGTTATTAATTCATGTGCTTATTTTTTTAGGCCTAGAAAAAATATTCTTTGCCTTTTCCCATCAGGAATAACAACCCACGGTTCCAGCAGGTTTTATCGAAGCTTGAGAGCGATTCTGTGTGCCAGAGACTGAGCCTCAAGTCATTTCTCATCCTCCCTTTTCAGAGGATCACTCGCCTTAGACTTCTCCTACAGGTAAAGTCTTCTTCATCGGTGTTAAGCTAGCTGGTCAGATATCAACGTTTCTTTACCTTTCCAATATGGCGGCAGGTCAAAACCCACCTCTATCAAAGCCCCACCAAAGCATCTGACACTTTGTGTCGTTTATCTTCTTTCTGGTTTGAGCATCTCAACCATTGCCTATAAATATAGTGTATGTATATATAAAGTATATACTAACCATATATACAGTGTGTGTGTATGTGTGTATATATATATATATATATATATATATATATATATATATATAATATTTATATACACACAGTACTGTGCAAAAGTTTTAGGAAATAGAAGTGAATATAATAACATTTCCTTTGCACAAGGAAGGGCATGCTTTTTACATCATACATATGATATTTGGAAACTGTGTACAACAACCTTCTCCATACCCATACAAAGAGAGACAATAAAAACCTTTTGGATTTACCCCTACAAAATCCGAACTCGCTCACTCACCTGTTGGGGTAACCTAAATACAGATCTACCTCAATAGAATGGTCATACACTTTGATGTTCGATGATGGGAAATCTTCAGTATAGCTGATTTAATTTTATGCAGAATTGTACAAAATTTAGACATTTTTACATTTTACAAAATATCAACTAATGTCCCATCATATAACCTCTATATGTATGACCTTTCTTTCGGACATAAGTACTGTAGTTTGAGGTGAACCTTCTCCAAATGCCCCTTAGAGTATGCTGTATTTATGCATTAGGCATGTAGTTCGCCTTTCCATTGCCTCAATATCCTATTTATATAATTAGGAAATGGGGTAGTCTTTTCCTCAACACGGTTCACAATAAAGCTTCCTCGGGAATCCTCAGAATTCTGCACAGTTGCCCTTCCGACCATTAGACAGAGGATTCAGCAAGCCAGTTAGTACCCCCCATAGGGACAGTGGAAGCTCCTGAGATACTTTCCAGAGACCCAAAGTCGGTGAGCATAGATCTATTTAGATGTTGCCACAGTGCACACCAATATTGATTGCAAGCATAGATGGTCATCTGTCTGTTCTATTTTGTGTATTGGACACTATTGACAAAAGAAGAGAACCAGATCGGCCCCTGACATAGCCTGTCTGTAGTGGCAATAGACGTATACACCTAGATAGTCCAACGATGGGCCCTACTCTTGCAGAGACAACAACCTACCGACAAAGTGCCATATAGTCAAAGCTATGGTATTCCCAGTAGTAACCCAAGGATGTGAAAGTTGAACCATAAGGAAGGCTGACCGCTGAAGTATTGATGTTTTTAAACTATGGTGTTAAAGAAGACTCTTGAAAGTCCCTTAGACGGCAAGAAGATCAAACAAACGGAAGGACAGATCCTGAAGCTGAAACTTGAATACTTTGGCCACCTAATGCGAAAAGAGGACTCATTGGAAAACACCCTGATGCTCGGAAACCTGGAAGGAAAAAGGAGACGAGGACTGCAGAAAACAAGATAGATAGATAGCATCATTGAAACAATGAACATGAAGTTAAGCAAGCTCCAGGAGGCAGCGGAGGACAGAAAAGCCTGGCGCGCTATGGTCCATGAGGTCACGAAGAGTCGGACATGACTAAACGACTGAACAACTCCTCCTCCTTGCTAGTATTGCTATGTACTTGCATCCTCATCTAGATCAGCCTTTATCAACCAGGGTTCCTTCAGAAATTTATAGAGATTCCTTGAGCAATGAACAATTTCTGCCTCTCCGGTTCGCACGTTACCAACGACACCATTGATCTTTTTAGAGATTTGTAAGGGGGAAAATTCTCCACATGGCCACCAGTGTAAGGGGCATTCTTCCTAATGATCACCACACTAATGCACTGTAAGCTGGGAGTATAGTAACAAGGAGCAGGGGTTCCCTGAGACCTGAAAGTTGTTTCCAGGATTCTTCGATGTGAAAAGGGTTGAGATATGCTGCTCTAGATGCTCACTTGAGTGTCTAATAATAATACATATCATTTTTACTACTCTAAGTTGACTGTTTGGCACCTCAAAAGTCCCCTATGTGTTGTAACACATTTAGGGTCATTTCCCAATGGTAGCTGGATGTGGTACCACAACTCATCCACTGGTCCCATTTTTTTTTAAGGATTGATCAATTTAATAACTGTTATTATGGATTATTTTAAGACAATTTAATTTCTATTACTCATTGATGCTATAATGGTTATAGTGAGCTAATTATTTTCAGTACATTTGTGACACTACATGACTCTGTGAAATTTATTAAGCCTGTTAATCAGCCCTAAAGAATTAGGTGGAAAATGTGCTGGCCTTCTTCCTAAATTCTTAATTATATTAGTTTGCTGTAGAGATCTGTTTTGTTTCCCAGAATGTCCTTTGGGTATAGTCATCGCCTCTCTGGGATGGAGAACACGTGGCTTTGTACTTTCTCTCATCTATGATATATGTGAAAGGTATATGCACCTCTGTCTCATAGGACAAGCAGCCTGTGATCCTAACTACATTATATGACTGCGGGAACCTTCAAGATGCCCATTCTTCTGTAATGTGTTTTAGACAGATATACGAGCCTATTGGTTAAATGTACATTTATATTTTTTCCCTTTCTTTCTGCAGAATATATTGAAGCGTTCAACACCGGGTTCTAATGAGGAGCTACAAGCCACGGAAGCCCACAATGCAATAGAAAAGGTAGAATGCTTTAAAGCTGAAGTTTATTCTGCTTATATTTTCCCTTCCCTGGTCCCCCCAATCAACATACTAAGGACATTTTTGAATAAAGTTTTTTTCCGTTTTTGTTCTGTACCTTTTTTAATATCCTGTGATGTCATCAATGGGCCTCTGTGCTTCTATACATTGCTGGCAGATCATGGCTCATGGGAGCGGTCATCAGGGTGCTGTACATAACTACCTGAAAACATCTTCTAAACATTTTATAACCCCTCTGTTTCTGTCTTTCATGCTTCTGCCTGATAGCTGATAAGAGACTGTAATGAGGGAGTCCAGAAAATGAAGGACACAGAGGAGCTGATACTACTACACCAGAAGATTCAGTTCGAGTGCAAGGTGAGCCACCCAACATTTGATTACATCTGGGAACTCCTTGTCTGGTATCAGAGGGGTGATGGAAGAAGGAGCAGAGTTCTCCAACAGAATAGAGTATTTTAGTAGAGGAGAGTTAGATAGAGGAAGGAGCAGAGTCCTCTAGCAGTGCAGGTTGGTCCAGGAGAGGAGAGATAGAGAAGGAGCAGAGGTCTCCAGCAGTGCAGAGTATTTCAGGAGAGGGGAGTTAGACAGAGGAAGGAACCGAGTCCTCCAGCAGAGCAGAGTGTTTCAGGAATAGAGAGAGTTATATATAGGAAGAATCAGAGCTCCAAGTGAGAGAAGAGTTAGTTTCCAGCAGATCAGAGTATTTCAGAAGAGGAGAGTTAAATATAGGAATGAGCAGAGTCCTCAAAAAAAGGAGTGTTTAAGAAGAGCGGGGTTAGAAGAAGGAGCCGAGTTCTCCAGCAAGGCAGAGTATTTCAGGAAAGGAGAGTTAGAGAAAAGAGCCAAGTACTCCAGCTGAGCAGAGTATTCTAGGAGAGGAGAGTGATGCTAGCCATACACGGTCATGAGAACAAACAATATTGGCATTATGTAATGACCGATTTTCGAACAATAAATTGTTTCTATTCTTGCATTATTTTTCTCTCTATTTTTCTTAATTTCATTTTTTCTGGGAACATTCACAGAAAAAGATGGGTATATACAATTGCCTGTCTTGATGGTTGTATGTTTCTTGTGTGTACTTTCGTTATGCTCTTTATTTTAGACTTGACCATTCACTGACACAAACCTTTATCTTCCAGGTTAAAGTTTTTTCCACACAAGCGCAATACCAACAGTTTGTTATTTAATGGACAAGAAACACATTAACCTTTCAATCCATCGTCCGCGTGGCCAAACTTTTCCTTCAATTATTATTTTTTTTTCCCTCAAAAACGCCACAGCTGATTATCGAATTGTACCCAAAAGACATATTTTTAAACAATTTTTCATCTAGTGTATGGGGTACCATTAGATAGAGGAAGGCCATTGGGAGTAGAAAATGTCCCGATGCCAGCAGGAAAAAAAAAGCCCAATATTTGGTGCCAGTGGGAAGGATTTTGCCTCATTGCTGGTGTCATTGGGAGTATTCATGCCTCATCATTGGTGTCATTGTGCCCAATTGTTGGTGTAATTGGGAGGAATAGTGCCCCATCATTGGTGCCACTGAGCCCAATAGCTGGTGTCTTTGGATCATTAAGAGGACTTGTGCCCCATCATTGGCGTCATTGAGCCCAATAGCTGGTGTCTTTGGATCATTAGGAAGACTTGTGCCATTAGGAGGAATTGTGCCTCTTTACTGGTGTTAGTTGGGGGGTATTGTGCCCCGTTGTTGGTATCAGTGGATGAAATAGTGCCACAAGGGCAAGGTAAAAGCAAGCAAAGGGCCGCAGTTTGGAGACTACTGCACTAGATGTAAAAATCATTCAAAAATCTGTAATTTGGACAGTTTGTTCGTTTTTTGTCCAGTTAATGAGCACAAATCATAGTTACATAGTTAGTCAGGTTGAAAAAAGACACAAGTCCATCTAGTTCAACCAAAAAAAAAAAAATTGAAAAATGATATATAACCATAAAATCCCATATACAATCCTTCACCCACAGTTGATCCAGAGGAAGGCAAAAACCCCCAGCAAAGCATGGATCCTATTTGCTATAGCGGGGGAAAAATTCCTTCCTGATCCCCCGAGAGGCAATCGGATTTTCCCTGGATCAACTTTACCTAAAAATGTTAGTACCCAGTTATATTATTTACATTAAGGAAAGAATCAAGGCATTTTTAAAGCAATCTTCCATGCTGGCCAAAACCACCTCTGGAGGGAGTCTATTCCACATTTTCACAGCTCTTACTGTGAAGAAACCTTTCCGCATTTGGAGATTAAATCTTTTTTCCTCTAGACATAAAGAGTGCCCCCTTGTCCTCTGTGATGACCTTTAAAGTAAATAACTCAACACCAAGTTCACTATATGGACCACTTATGTATTTGTACATGTTGATCATATCCCCCCTTAATCTCCTCTTCTCAAGAGAGAATAAAATTAATTTCCTCTAATCTTTCCTCAAAGCTGAGCTCCTCCATGCCTCTTATGAGTTTGCTTGCCCTTCTCTGCACTTTCTCCAGTGTGATGTTTTTCAGCCAAAAAATCTTAGGAAAAGAGTGCAAAACTTCCGCTGAATGAACAATAAAATGAAATGTTAACGTGTTTCTCATCCGTTATAAAAACTGTTGGTACTGCGTTTGTGTGAAAAAAACTCGGAATATAAACGTTTGTGCCAACAAGCAGTCATGTCTAATATAAGGAGCATAGCAACAGCACGCACAAGAAACATACAACCATGAAAATAGGCAATTTTTATATACCCCTTTTTTTAAGTGGGGACCAAAATAATGCACCAATAAAATTGATTTATTGATCGAAAATCGGTCATTTACATAATGCAATATTGTTTGCTCTCACAACCATTTTTTGAAAACACGTTTGACCACACTTGGCACACTTTGGGCCCCTTAGTACTTATTGAGCGTCGTTTAAATGCCACGGCCTACCTGAGTAGTTTTCGACTGGTGTATGGCTATTGGCTAGCATTAGATAAAGGAAGAAGCAGAGTCCTCCAGCAGAGAAAAGTTTTTCAGGAGAGGAGAGTTATATAGAGTAGTGAGCAGAGTCCTGCAACAGTGCAGAGTATTTCAGGAGAGTTGAGTATTCTAGGAGAGGGGAGTTAGACTGAGGAAGGAGCCCCTAGTATTTCAGAAGAGGTGAGTTAGAGGAAAGAGCAGAGTCCTCCAAAAGAGGAGCAGAAAAGAGCTAAATAGAAGAAGGAACAGAGTCCTCGAGTAGGACAAAGTATTTTGGGAGAGAAGAGTTAGAGCTGGAGAAGCAGAGTCCTCCAGCAGAGCAGAGAATTTCATATACACTCACCGGCCACCTGTTCAATCGCTTGGTAACACAAATTGCTAATCAGTCAATCACATGCCAGCAACTCGACGTGGTGAAAACAACTTGCTGAAGTTCAAACCGAGCATCAGAATGGGGATTTCAGTGACTTTGAACATGGCATGGTTGTTGGTGCCAGACAGGCTGGTCTGCATATTTCAAAAACTGCTGATCTACTGGAACTTTCACACAACCATCTCTCAGGTTTACAGAGAACGGTCCAAAAAAGAGAAAATATCCAGTGAGCGAAAGTTGTGTGGAGGAAAATGCCTTGTAGATGTTAGAGGCAGACTGGTTCCAGGTGACATAAAGGCAACAGTAACTAATATAACCACTTGTTACATCCAAATTATGCAGAATACCATCTCTGAACGCATCAAACCTTGAAGCAGATGGACTACAACAGCAGAAGACCATACCTGGTGCCACTCCTGTCAGCTAAGAACAGAAAGCTGAAGCTACAATTTGCACAGGCTCACCGAAATTTAACAATAGAAGATTGGAAAAACATTGCCTGGTCTGATGATCCATCCATCCTGCCTTGTATCAACGGTTCAGGCTGGTGGTGGGGGTGTAATGGTATGGGGGATATTTCCTTGACACACTTTGGGCCCCTTAGTACTAATTGAGCGTCGTTTAAATGCCATGGCCTACCTGAGTATTGTTGCTGACCATGTCCATCCCTTTATGACTACAGTGTACCCATCTTCTGATGGCTCCTTCCAGTAGGATAATGCGCCATGTCACAAAGCTCCAATCATCTCACCACTGGTTTGTTGAACATGACAATGAGGTCACTGCACTCCAATGGCCTCCACAGCCACCAGATCTCATCCAATAGAGCGCCTTTGGGATGTGGTGGAACAGGAGATTCGCATCATGGGTGTCCAGCCAACAAATCTGTAGCAACTGCATGATGCTATCATGTCACTATGGACCAAAATCTCTGAGGAATGTTTCCAACACCTTGTTGAATCTATGCCATGAAATGAAGGCAGTTCTGAAGGCAAAAGAGGGTCCAACCTGGTACTAGCAAGGTGTACCTAATAAAGTGGCCGGTGAGTGTAGGTTGGAGGAAGGAACAGAGACCCCCAGCAGTTCAAAGCACTTCAGGAGAGAAGAGCAAAAGTTTAACCACTTAAGGACCGGAAGGATTTCCAGCTTTAGGACCGGAGCCCTTTTTGCGATTCGGCACTGCGTCGCTTTAACTGACAATTGCGCGGTAGTGCGACGTTGTACCCAAACGAAATTTGCGTCCTTTTCTTTCCCACAAATAGAGCTTTCTTTTGGTGGTATTTGATCCCCTCTGCGTCATTTCTGATCGCCGCTATAAACAAAAGAAGAGCGACAATTTTGCAAAAAAACCCAAATTTCTTACTTTTTGCTAAAATACAAATCCAAAAAAAAAATATAAAAAAACATTTTTTTTCACCGTTTTTGGCCGATTTATATTCTTCCTCATATTTGCGATAAAAAAAATCGCAATCAGCGTTTATTGATTGGTTTGCGCAAAAGTGGTCGCGTTTACGGATGATGAGAATTCATTTTTGGGGTTTTTATTTTTTTTTTATTTTTTACTAATAATGGCGGCGATCTGCGATATTTCAGCGGACATGTCGCACCATTTTGACACTTTTTTGGGACCATTGGCATTTATACAGCGATCAGTGCTATAAAAATGCACTGATTACTGTGTAAATACCATTAGCAGTGAAGGGGTTAACCTGCAGGGGGCGCTCTAAGGGTTAAC
>BLSH010206719.1:760686-774121 GCA_018402905.1 Glandirana rugosa
GAAGAGGTGGTAAGGAGGACACAGAGTACACTGGGAACACAGAAATCACTGGGGTACGTGAGGACATAGAGATCACTGGTGCTATAGAGGTCGGTGGTACGCGAGGACACAGAGTACACTGAGGACACAGAAATCACACAGATACGCAAGGACACGGAAACGACTGAGGACACAGCGATTACTGGGGTCGCAGATGTCAGTGGGGACACGGGGACACAGAGTTCACTGAAGGTTTTTGTACGACCATCCATTTAATCTAGGACAGATTTAACCCGGATCATACACATACTTACCCTCAGTCCCTGGAATCTAACATTCGAGGAACTCCCATCCCTGACTACACTTACATGTTATCAAGGGTCACATGAGACACAGGAGGAATGGTGGAGAAGATAGGGCCTCTAGAGATCCATGAGTCTGCGATGACACTGGAGCGCATGGGGTCACTGGAGACATGGAATCATTAAAATCACAGCAGAGAACAGGTGATTGGAGACAATGGGATCACTAGAGACACAGGAGTCCGGGGGTCAATGGAGACACATGAGCACAGGGGTGACTGGAGACACTGGAGGTACTAAAGACATAGGAGTCACTGAAGACAAAAGAGGACAGCAGTAACTGGAGATGGTGGAGTCATTGGGGGCACTGGGGTCAATGGAGGCATTGAAGTCGTTGGAGACACAGGGGTCATTGAAGACACATGAGTCACTTGAGACACTGGAGACACTGGGGTCACTAGAGACTCAGGAGTTAGTGAAGACATGGGAGCTCATGGCGTCACTGAAGACACAAGAGTCACTTGAGACATAGGGGCACAGAGGTGATTGGAGATGCCAAAGTCACTACAGATACAGAACGTATGTGGTCACTGGAGACACTGGGGTCACTAAAGACACAAGAGTCACTTGAGACAAAGAAGGGAAGGAATGAATGGAGAAGCTAGGGTCACTAGAGGCACAGGAGTCAGTGAAGACACAGGAGCACAAGGGGTTATTGGAGACACTAGGGTCACAGAAGGCACAGAAGTCACTTGAAAAATGGGAGAGAAGAGGTAACTGGAGACAATGGGGTCACTGGAGACACAGGAGCACTGGAGTGACTGGAGACAAAGGAATACAGAAGTCACTGGAGATTCTGGGGTCGCTAGGAACACTGGGGTCGTTGGAAAGTTACAGGAGTCGGTGAAGGCACAGTAGCACAGGGGTGACTGGAGATGCTGGGACTACTAGAAGCACGGAAGTCACTGATGACAAAAGAGTGCAGGAGTCACTGGAGATGCTGGGAACACTGAGGTCCTTGGAGTACCAGGAGTGGCTGGAGACACAGAGGTCACGGGGGGTGACTGGAGATACAGGAGTCATGGGAGAGACCGAGGTCGCTGTAGTCAAAATGCTGGAGACACAGGCAGACAAGGAATGGTACAGGAGAGGGCTTGTTTCTTAATTGCCAAAGAACGCGTTACCTAGTCCTTTTAAGACAGCACCTGTTCACTGGTTGGCCATGGTGCTGGTACATAGACCCAATGCTGGATGGGGGAGGAGGGGAGACACGGTCCGCCAATAAGATGAGTATAGCTCTTCAATCGCAGAAAACTTCTAAATGGATTTTTTAGATGATTTACAGGGTTGCTTTAAATTGTATCTAAACTCAAGATAGCTGCCTTAGTTTTCTTTTTTTTTTCAGGTTTAATCCTCTTTTATGTTCATCTGATGAATCCTACCAGTAACAAACTTCCTGTCCAAAGGTCCTATATCTCATGCTAGAACAGGACTACATAACATCTCCCCACTGGCATCATCTCAAGAACATATGGGGGTGTTCTGTAGTTGTAGGAGAGGCGGGTAGGGCTGATAGGCCCCCTTGGGATCTCAGTGGAGCAGTCAGCTTAATATTGGAAGTTAGGATCTCGCTGCATTTCTAGCAGGATCAAGTTCTTTTTTTCCTACACTATAACAAAACACTTTCAATGGTATATTTTGCAGAGCAAAGGGGAGAAAATAAAAGATCACCGATAGGGCCTTTCAGTTTGTTATATTTTTGTCCATATTCTTGGCTAATGTCTGATTTTCTACTCCAGGCTGGTTATGTGGAATCCGCCTTTCCGATATGAACTCCGGCTGGTTCCCGCAGTGCCACGTCCAGTTTATCAGCCGAGACGCCTGTCTACGCAACCTGCAAGAAGAGCAGCGACTACGGAACGCCCGCGCCAAGCTTCCTCCCGCACAATGACCTCCGCTAATGGGACAACCCATTGTGACCCTGCTGCCTAATCTACCCAATCTGCTTCCTGCAGCCTGACCAACTAATTATCTTATTGGTTAATCACCCTTGTCCTTGTCAGTCTGACCCTTCCCATAGTGCAGGCTCCTCCTTACGCTTCCTCGAGCAACTCCATTGTTGCCTCCAACTGTCATTTAAGGAACTATTCAGAGCAGTCTTTATGACTCAGTGTAAATGTTCTTTTGCGCTGATATAGTGATTTGAGCGCTGGCGATTTTCTCTCTTTCTCAAAGAAATAGATGTATTTATATTTTTAATAAAATATCAAACATTGCAGCGTTTGGCTTTGTTTTAATTTTTCAATTAGTCCCCCAATTTACATGACCCTCTCTTTCTTTTTCATTTTTATTTATTTCTTATTTATCGTTTTGATTTATTGTCATGTTGGAGAGAATCGTGAATGATTACAACCCCTATAAGTTTATATTGCTGTTTCTGTACCATTGGGAAAATTTTCTCTCCACTGCCATGTGGTCACTGAGACAAGAAGTAAGCAAAATCTCTTTAATGAGGACAGACAGTAAAAAATAAAAATGATGCATTTATAAAAAAATATATATATATATATATATATATATATATTGTATATACACTATATTGCCAAAAGTATTGTGATGCCTGCCTGCCTTTACACACACATGAACTTTAATGGCACCCCAATCTTATTCCGCAGGGTTCAATATTGAGTTGGCCCACCCTTTGCAGCTACAACAGCTTCAACTCTTCTGGGTAGTCTGTCCACAAGGTTTAGGAGTGTCTATGGGAATGTTTGACCATTCTTCCAGAAACGCATTTGTGAGGTCGGGCACTGATGTTGGACGAGAAAGCCTGGCTCGCAGTCTCTGCTCCAATTCGTCACAATAGTAATTGTACACATTACAGCAGGGGTGCCCAACCTTTTGAAGAGCAAAGGTAACCAGTTGCGGAGCGGGCGGATGACAGGTCCATGTCTACTCTGCATATGCAAGGACACAGCCTACTCTACTCTATGGGCCCTCCAATCTGATCCATCAAGTCAGAAGGGGACAGATCCCCCCCCCCCTTTTTTTTTTTGCGGATCAGATTGGAGGTAGGCGGGTGTAAACGGACACAAGTCCACCATAGAGATGAATAGAGGGTCCAATTGGGTCTGCCTGAAAGAATGGACAGGCGGACCCAATCGGACCCATCATGTGAAAGGGGCCTAATGCTGCTTTCACACTGATGGTTTACCCGCACTGTGGGTACAGTACAGTGCACCTGTGGCTTTCCTATGGGTTAGCTGCATTTTGCTATAGAATTCCATTATATCCTGAAAGGTGTGGTGCACTGCATTCAGGAGTTTTGGTGCGCTTTCAGAAAGCACATCCAACCCACAGGTAAAAACAGAAATTTATGGTTCGGTGCAGGTAAACCGCAGGTGCACTACACTGCACCTGCCGATCAGTTTGCAAGCAGCCCAGAGTAACCAGTGCAGAACTAGAATAGATATTTCCATTGCTATGTGATTTTAATTTTAGAAAAACCTGACCTTTAAACACAATCTTCACCTTAGGAATTACCCTGCAGGTATCGCCGGCTGGTGCTGTCCCAGGCGGCGTGTATTTGGTATAACTCCACCTGTGACAGGAGCTGGCTTTATACAGGTAGCATCGGCTCTGCTCGCTACTGCAGCTGTATGATTCCTCTACCGCCTGCTCCATTCTAAACACTGATGCTCCGGGATGGTGGGTCAGTAACCTGTGATATGGGCTTGCTGACCCGCCATCCAAGAGCAGGAGGTCACGGCCACATCAGAGGGCTCCAGAAGTTTGGCACCCCTGCATTACAGTGTCCCCTGGCATCATTCAATAAGGAAGACTGAAGGCATCTTGTGGGGGAGAAGAGGTACTGTAGGGGATAAAGGTCAGTATCCAACTCTTTGGGTTTTAATGCTACTGGGCCTCCAATTTCTTTGAAAAAATGCTAGAAAATAAATGCTTTGGCTTCGAACATATTTGCTTTATCCACTTGTCTACCAGGGCAACTTTTAAACCTTTTCACACAAATTTTAAATCTGCATTTTTTTACTAGAAATTATCTTAACCACTCCCCGAAAAAAAGTATATCATTTCTGAAAGAAGACCATGGAGAATAAAATGCTGGTTTATGTTTTATGTTGTCAGTTATTTATCAAATGCATATTTAGAGGAAAAAATATACTAAAATTAATAACATTTTTTGGTAAAATATAAAAGATGGGTTTGCATCGAGTAAATAGATACCAAATGTGTCAACTCTTAAAATTGTGCATGCCCATAGAATACACTTTAAATGCCTTTAAGGTCATCAGTTATTATGAAATAAAGGATTACCGCGCTAGTGAACTTGTGCAGAGCTGCTAGCAATAAAATTGACAAATATTGTGTATAACCTCAGAAATCAAAGTGCTGCTCTAAATAGTCCATACAATAAGTTATGATCAGTAAATGATTATGTAAAAAGCAAGTGGAAAAAAAAGTCATAAAGACTCAGTGTTCATAGAAAAACAATATAAAATATCCACACAAGGCCACCATCAGTGTACCCATGCAAAATCAAAGTCCACAAAAGTGATGATCCATATATAGTGTCAGCCACCAGTGTGACAATAAGCACCACCATAGATAGTATGGGTACGCTTACCAGAGAGTGTGGACCCAAGTACCTCACGGTAATGAGCAGGGCTGGTGCAAGGATTTTTGACACCCTAGGCGAAACCTCATTTTGCCGCCCATTGGCTCCACCCCCGATTCCACCCCCTTTTCCCTGCCCAGCCTGATCAGCGCCAATCAAATGCAGCCTCACCAGCGCCCATGAAATACAGCTTCACCAGCGCCAATCAATACAGCCTCACCTGTGCGCATGAAATACAGCTTCACCAGCGCCAATCAATACAGCCTCACCTGTGCCCATGAAATACAGCTTCACCAGCGCCAATCAATACAGTCTCACCTGTGCCCATCAAATACAGCTTCACCAGCGCCAATCAAAAAAGCCTCACCTGTGCCCATCAAATACAGCCTCACTGGGGGGTGGGGGCAGAGGGGGGGTATTTGGCAGATCAGTAACTATTTCTATATACATTTGCAAATGGCATGTGATAATATTATCTCATTATCTCAGTCAGACAGTGTCAGTTTTTACATGAATCAATGCAGAGCAGCCAGGGACAGATCAACAGTGGCCAGGCGTCCCTAGGCGGCCGCCTACTCCGCCTATTGGTAGAGCCGGCCCTGGTAATGAGTCACACAGGCAGGGATAGGTAAACATCCATAGGGAAACCAGGTCTTTCATATGAATGAATCTCTTATATCCCCTTAAATCTGGTATGGATGGACTCCAGTTTAGACTAGCCGTCTCTCTCAAAACGTTCACATATGTGGAATCACAAAGTGATTGCACATCGTGTAAAACCATCATAAACAGATTTATTTAAAAAGAACAGAACACTTACAGGAAAGAGATGAATACAGTTCTGTTTAAAATATAATCCCAAGTGGTGTGCAATGACCTTGGCAGGAGCTGGAACTGACGCGTTTCATCAGAAATAACATCCTCAAAGGAGTGAGAGCCCCATCTGATCATTGCATATACAGTATATAAACTGGAATAAACACTTAGAAATCATCTGTGTAAGCAGCAACATGAGGGTGATGGCGGCTGAGCCGCTGGCAAGATGGCGCTGTGTGTGCATGCGTTCCAAGCCTCCTTTCCAGGGTCAACCACAAAGAACCGCCAAGGACATTGATCCCGATGTACACAGCCACACCACCTCAGTTATTATGGACCTAGAAATTTTGATTTCACTCCATTGTATGTAATGAAAACTCACATGTTTAGACAGCGCCACTATAGTGATTCTCTGCTAGCTTCCAGGTTCCGTGCCAAGTCCCTGCTTTGCTGCATTGTGAACACAGGAGGTCGGCCACTCTGTGCGGGTGCCAGAGAGCCATTCAAAGGATGCTTTGCATTTTCTCAATAAAGTGGATTGTGTGACATCACCTCGTCCAATCAGAGAATGCTTGCATTCATTGAGAAAATGATAAAGCAATCGCTGCATGACACCGGTGCAGAGCGACTAACCAGCTGTTTTCACAGCGCACTCTGACAGCCACTCGGAATGGAACCCAAAAGCTAGCGGAGATTTCTGGATTAGCAGTGTGTCGTGTCTACCAAAGTGATTTCCAGTTTCTAGAAGGATCTGACAGGTATGGTATTTACAGTACATGGTTGGTCCAAGCTGGACTAATGTAAGTAAAAAATGCCTTACCTGGAAATTAGTCGTTAAGCTCTGTAATTTTAAGGTTTCCCTTAAACGGGATACCTCCACAATTGCTGTGCCATGCTATAGGCAAGCCACCTGGTAGACAATCCTTTCCAGGAGACATCTGGCCCCTAGGCCTCCCAACGTTTTTCAGAACTCCAGCTTGATTCTCCTTGCAGGGGTGCAGCCTTTTCCGAACCAAAACAGTCCATGAACAAATAGGTACCTGTCCCTAACTATAATGCCCACTTGTCCCTAACACCCTCTATCTACACTTCTTCAATCCAGAACTGCCACCAAAGTATGCCCCATTCAAGTGAACGTGACCATGCTGCAACTGATGTGGCAATATGCTTCCTCCTGAATGCCTGTTTTTGGGAGGGAAATCCTGCTGCACCATTTGAATGGGGTGTATTGGTCAGCAGTACTGCCTGCCATAAGTGACATGCTGCATAAAATTTGAGCAAGGCATGTATACAGACATGTCCACAGGTAATGGTAAGTTGCAGAGAGTCAGTAAAACGCAGACCTGTGTTTACCGCCCCCCCCCCCCCCCACCACCATGCATACGCATGCAACGTATTTCCCTAAATGCAAATGTGGCGCACCTGGGAAAATACTCTGTATGCTCATATGCAGGAAAATGCCAATACAGATGCCATTGAGCAGGACCGCATACAGCTATTCACTTGTATTGCATTCTGCTGCGCTAGAATTTCTAGCAATTAATCACTTTTCATACACAAGTGCGCAATACATTTTTTTTTTTTTCATGCATTGATGCGCATTAAGGCAACTCATTCAACAAGTGTACATTGCATTCACATCTTTGCTTCATGGTCCTCTGAAGGGCTGGTGCATTTCTTTACACTGTGCGTGTGCGTTTGGATGCCATTCTGAATGAATAGCAAAGCATCACGATGATCGCATGCATATAGGTGTGAATGGGCGGATGCACATGGGCCAAAAAATGTGGCTTTCAGAGGCAACTGGTGCTTTTTTGTTTTGTTTTTTTTTCACAGCTCTGAATAAAGTTATATAATACTAAATGTACCAATAAACATTCTGGTGTTTAGATCTGTATTATACAGCTGCATTAAAATTCCCAAACCTGAATTCCAAGAGCAGTGCGTGGTTTATATGCTGCATGCATGTAAACATTTGTGCTACATGTTACATGCATAAAGCACAAATGTACACCACTGCAGTACAAGAGCTGTCTGTGTCCTAACAACAGAGGGCACTAGGAGTTTCCTTGGAAACCCGCCTGCCTCCTAGCAACAGAGGACTTTAGGTGGCAATAGCTGACTGTGTCCTAGAAACAAGGACTTTAGGTAGCGATAGCTGCCTGTGTCCTAGCAACAGAGGACTTTAGGTGGCAATAGCTGCCAGTGTCCTAGCAACAGAGGACTTTAGGTGGCGATAGCTGACTGTGTCCTAGCAATGCAGGGTGCTAGGCAGCTTCCTTAACAAGTCCCCGGCATCCTAGCAATAAACACTAGGTAGCAGAAGCAAGGGGTGATCACACACATGTTGCAATAAGGCAATTTATTACAAATAATGGGCTGGAATAGCAAATAATAGCAAAATTTGCAGGAATGTAAATGGGACCTAAACGCATGGCAAAGCATATAAATACAATGCAATGTACATAAAAATGCGCAAACATGGATTTTCAGTGGATTGCAGTACATTTTTATGTGCAGTATAGCATGGAAAGACCCTGAATTCACATTACAGCATTTTGTGAACGCATGCAAAATAGGTGCATTTTTGCGCATCATCACATCACATACATAGTGGAGGACTATTCATTTCATAGGCTCCCCTATGTGCGGCACAGTAGCTCAAGCACCTTTGTGAGTTTTGCACGTTTTAAATCACGTGCCTTGCTGTGTTTGTTGCACTTTTTTTCGCACCAAAAATGTGCATCTGTTTTGCTGCATTTGGGGGGGCATTACCAATGAATAACATCACCAGCACAACATGTGTTTTTCAAGCATTATGTAAATCCGTGCCAATTTGTGTGATTTTGCGCACATTTAAACCGATATAATTCCATGCAGACTTAGGACCGGTTCACAAATGTGCAAATGTGTTTTTGGTGCGTCATGTTTCAGGCTTGTTTTAACTGCATATTAAACACATTATCATTGACCTTCTCATTGAACTCTATAGAATGCAAGTTTTTATGAAAGCACATCAATGATGCATCATGCAGGACTTTTTTTTGGTGCAATGCAGCTTAATTGCAAATAAAATGCACAAGTGTGAATGGGGCCCCTCTAAATGACTCATGAAGCTCACGTATGAATTGGGGCCCCTGTAATTGACTCATACAGCTTAGGTGTGAATGGAGCCTCTATTTATGACAAATGCAGCTCAAATGTGAATGGGGCCCCTATAAATGACTCTCACATCTAAAGTGTGAATGGGGCACCTATAAATGACTCCTATATCCAAAGTGCGAATAGGACCCCTATAAATGACTCTTATATCTGAAGTGCGAATGGGGCCCATTTAAATTACTCATACATCTAAAATGCAAATGGGTCCCTTATAAATGACTCCTACATCTCAAGGGTGAGTTGGGGCCCCTACAAATGACTCCTATATCTAAAGTGCGAATGGGGCCACTATTAATGACTCATACATCTAAAGTGCGAATGGAGCCCCTATAAATTAATCCTATATCTAAAGTGTGAATGGGGCCCCTATAAATGACTCATACAACTAAAGTGCAAATGGGGCCCCTATAAATGACTCCTATATCTAAAGTGTGAATGGAGCCCCTATAAATGACTCCTATATCTAAAGTGCGAATGGGGCCCCTATAAATGACTCATACATCTAAAGTGCGAATGGGGCCCCTATAAATGACTCATACATCTAAAGTGTGAATGGGGCCCCTATATTGACTCTTATATCTAAAGTGTGAATGGGGCCCCTATAAATGACTCATACATCTAAAGTGCAAATGGGGCCTCCATAAATGACTCATACATCTAAAGTGCGAATGGGGCCCCTTTAAATGACTCATATATTTAAAATGCAAAGGGGGCCCCTATAAATGACTCCTACATCTCAAGGGTGAGTTGGGGCCCCTACAAATGACTCCTATATCTAAAGTGCGAATGGGGCCCCTATTAATGACTCATACATCTAAAGTGTGGATGTGGCACCTATAAATGACTCATACATCTAAAGTGTGAATGGGGCCCCTATAAATGACTCATACATCTAAAGTGCGAATGGGGCCCCTATAAATGACTATATCTAAAGTGCGAATGGGGCCCCTATAAATGACTCCTCTATCTAAAGTGCGAATGGGGCCCCTATAAATGACTCATACATCTAAAATGCAAATGGGGCCCCTATAAATGACTCATATATCTCAAGGGTGAGTTGGGGCCCCTACAAATGACTCCTATATCTAAAGTGCGAATGGGGCCCCTATTAATGACTCATACATCTAAAGTGTGGATGTGGCACCTATAAATGACTCCTATATCTGAAGTGTGAATGGGGCCCCTATAAATGACTCCTATATCTAAAGTGTGAATGGGGCCCCTATAAATTATTCCTATATCTAAAGTGTGAATGGGGCCCCTATAAATGACTCATACATCTAAAGTGCGAATGGGGCCCCTATAAATTATTCCTATATCTAAAGTGTGAATGGGGCCCCTATAAATGACTCATACATCTAATGTGCAAATGGGGCCCCTATAAATGACTCCTATATCTAAAGTGTGAATGGGGCCCCTAGAAATGACTCATACATCTAAAGTGCGAATGGGGCCCCTATAAATGACTCATACATCTAAAGTGTGAATGGGGCCCCTATATTGACTCTTATATCTAAAGTGTGAATGGGGCCCCTATAAATTACTCATATATTTAAAATGCAAAGGGGGCCCTTATAAATGACTCCTACATCTCAAGGGTGAGTTGGGGCCCCTACAAATGACTCCTATATCTAAAGTGCGAATGGGGCCCCTTTTAATGACTCATACATCTAAAGTGTGGATGTGGCACCTATAAATGACTCATACATCTAAAGTGTGAATGGGGCCCCTATAAATGATTCATACATCTAAAGTGCGAATGGGGCCCCTATAAATGACTCCTATATCTAAAGTGTGAATGGGGCCCCTATAAATTATTCCTATATCTAAAGTGTGAATGGGGCCCCTATAAATGACTCATACATCTAAAGTGCGAATGGGGCCCCTATAAATTATTCCTATATCTAAAGTGTGAATAGGGCCCCTATAAATGACTCATACATCTAATGTGCAAATGGGGCCCCTATAAATGACTCCTATATCTAAAGTGTGAATGGGGCCCCTATAAATGACTCATACATCTAAAGTGCGAATGGGGCCCCTATAAATGACTCATACATCTAAAGTGTGAATGGGGCCCCTATAAATTATTCCTATATCTAAAGTGCGAATGGGGCCTCTATAAATGACTCATACATCTAAAATGCAAATGGGGCCCCTATAAATGACTCATACATCTCAAGGGTGAGTTGGGGCCCCTACAAATGACTCTTATATCTAAAGTGCGAATGGGGCCCCTATAAATGATTCATACATCTAAAGTGCAAATGGGGCCCCTATAAAAGACTATATCTAAAGTGCGAATGGGGCCCCTATAAATGACTTCTCTATCTAAAGTGCGAATGGGGCCCCTATAAATGACTCCTATATCTAAAGTGTGAATGGGGCCCCTATAAATGACTCCTATATCTAAAGTGTGAATGGGGCCCCTATAAATGACTCCTACATCTAAAGTACAATTTGGGCCCCTATAAATGATTCATGCAGCTTAAATGTGAATGGGGCCCCTATAAATGACTCATACAGCTCAAGCATGAATGGGGTCCCTAAAAATAACACATGCTGCTTAAATGTGAATGGGGTCCCTATAAATTATTAATTCAGCCCAGGTGTGAATGTGGCCCCTACATATGACTCGTGCAGCTCAAGTGTGATGATTCCTATAGAAAGTGGCCTCTAGGAATTACTCATGCAGCTCTTTTTACAACATTGTATCTCTTCCCCAGCAGGGCTCATTATTGCTTCCTCCACCCTATTTAGGTTCCTCCAGCCACCTGTGATTCACCTCCAGCTAACTGGATCAAACCACTGCAGGCAGAGCGGGGGGATTTAACTCCCATCCTTCATTATTTTCCTATCAGTGTTTCCACTTAAAAAAAATATTTTTTTATTAACAAACATTTAATTTTTTTATAAACAAAATAATATTGATCAAATGTTTGATGGAAGAAGTTACCCTCCCCAGGAGAGAATGGATCGGTCCATCAGAACCTCACCAGAAAATAAGGAAAAGAAATGAAAGAAAAAAGTGGAGAGAAAAAGAGAAGAGAGGAGAGGAATGGAGGTGGAAGGAGCAGTGCATGTGGAGGAAGACAAGGCCTATCCATTGGGTAATCAATGAAATGTCTAATTATCTGCTTCATTAACCTGACTCATTGGAGGGATAGAGAGTAATAGGAGCCCATTGAGGACAAGCCTATCAAACCTCATTGACCCCAATATTGAATAATATGCTCAGTTATTGTGCTAATTACAAATCAGAGCAATGAGGCTAATGAGGGTTATGGGGCCATGGTACAAATAATGCCTTGGAATTGGCTGTCCTCCAACCTCTGGGATTCCTGGTGGCATTCAAAATTGTTAACAAATTAAATTGAAGGAAAATAGTTTGCAGATTTATTTTATTAGTTGCGTGCTTTCAAAGCTAAGTCCATTGCTGTGACCACATTACACCCGTATTTGGGCCCAGTTTATAATCATGCCATGAAAATACGCTGTATTTTGGTAGAGGCGCTAGGGTGCAATTTGCACCCCAAACACACCAGCCAATGGGCATGCACTCCATCTTACTACAATGCATGGCAACTTATTGCTGGGTGTTGAAGTGGGGTGTGATTAAAAAAAAAAAAAAAAAAAGCACTTATATTGTGATATATTTATATTATTTATTTTTTTGGGGGGGTATGGGGCCATTGAAATACACGGGACTCCCTAAATATGACACCAAACATGCAAAAAGGCCATTGCATGTACTTTTTTAAGCAACACTGCACTGAAGTGTGAGCAACCCACATTAAGGGCCAGTTCACACTTGATCGGTGCAACTTGCAGGGCAAAGCAAGTCGCCCGCTCGAGACGCGCTGAGGTCGCCCCGAAAATAGTGTAGGAACCGTTTTCTAAGTCGGAGCGACCTGAGTCACTCCTATTAGAACAGTTCCATTGCACTGCATGGAGACGACTTGTCAGGCGACTCAAGTCGCCTCAGTGTGAACCGGCTCTAAAGATAATGGAAATCCTGGTGTTGAGCATTGAAGAGTTTTTGGTGAGGCCTTAAATCACTGTGATTGGGACCTTGGGGTGTGATATGAAATATAGTCTCAGCCCCTCACCACCAAACTGCTTCACATGTCTGTACACCTGCTGTGCCCATTATGAGGGGTTCCCACCATCCCTGTGCTGAGTCCCCAGGTCTCTACACCTGCTGTGCCCATTATGAGGGGTTCCCACCATCCCTGTGCTGAGTCCCCAGGTCTGTACACCTGCTGTGCCCATTATGAGGGGTTCCCACCATCCCTGTGCTGAGTCCCCAGTTCTGTACACCTGCTGTGCCCATTATGAGGGGTTCCCACCATCCCTGTGCTGAGTGCCCGGGTCTGTACACCTGCTGTGCCCATTATGAGGGGTTCCCACCATCCCTTTGCTGAGTGCCCGGGTCTGTACACCTGCTGTGCCCATTATGAGGGGTTCCCACCATCCCTGTGCTGAGTCCCCAGGTCTGTACACCTGCTGTGCCCATTATGAGGGGTTCCCACCATCCCTG
>BLSH010206719.1:809981-822153 GCA_018402905.1 Glandirana rugosa
TAAAATAATAACGATTAAAATGAAAAACTAATTCATGTTTGACGACTAGACCTTTACAAACTAGAAAATTTCTTTAAAAGATCAAACATTTCCAGATCAGCAGTTTGTACTTAATCAAAAAGTAAAATTAGCAATAATAAAATATGCCTGAAATTATTATAGCGAGTAAAAAGGAAAACAAACGTTCCCCATACATATAAAACATTGAGGCAGGATTCTTTGAACGACCACACATTTCCAGATCTACAATTTATACTTAATCAAAAAAATATATTATGTAATTAATACAATTAACAAATAATAAAATAAGCCTAAAATTATTATATCGAATAAAAAAAGAAAAACAAACGTTCCCTATACATATAAACCATTGAAGCAGGATATGTGAAAAAAAGGATTTAAACCTGATATCTATATCAGGGAAAATTTCATCATAAACAAAGATTAGATGAATAAAGTATAGATTCCCAAACTAGAATATACAAAACATTAAGAGAGACACGAAGATGATTAGGAAAAAGGGGGTTCCCAGAGTAAATGAAGGAGGATTAGCATAACATTAAAGCGGTAGTAAACCCATGCATTTAACAGGTTAAAAACCAGTCACATTTCCGGCATGTGCCGGAAATGTAACATTCCCATTGCCTGTGCTCTAAACCAAACTGTCAAACCATCCAATAGCTGGTGTCATAGCTGATCACATGTGCAGCATCATGTCAGTTGTAGATTAAACAGAGGCCAAGATGGCAGCTTCCTTGGCTGAAAATGATAGGAGGGTTTACTACCACTTTAAAAGGGACAGAAAGAAGACTATGAAAGAAGGGATTCTCAATGTAAATAAAGGAGAATAAGCGTAACATCAACTGGATGAATTCCCAAACACCAGACAGCATCAGGAAAATTATAATAACTATAATAAATCAATTTATTATTCAAGAATTCTCTATAAAGCAGTTGACATCAAGCTCTATATTCAACCCCACGGGGGAGTGGCTCTTAAGCAGGAAAATCCATTTGGATTCCAGGCTGGAGAGTTCCCTTACTTTCAAACTCCCTCTCCAATGGGGTGTAAAGCAGTCTATACCCACGGATAGGGTCCCAGTGGGGTCCGTATCATGGACCCTATCATAATGCCTAGAAACACTATGTTCTTTGAAACCTCTACGTATGTTAGTTAAATGCTCGTTCAGCCTCACGTTCAGGGCTCTTGTAGTCTGGCCCACATACTGCAGGCCGCACGGGCACTGCAATAGGTAGACCACGTGTGTAGTCCTGCATGTAATAAAGGACTCAATCTTATAGTTCCGACCAGTAACTGTAGAGGAAAAATTCACAATTTTCCTAGTGCGGCATACATTAAGATTGCAAATCTGACAATGCCTGCATTTGTAATAGCCCTTAAGGTCATGGAACCTATATGAGCCCTTCGGGGGATCAACGATATTTCGTACAAGTACATCTTTTAATGAAGGGACACTTCGCTTAATTGCTCGATGTTGGACTGAGAATGATGTAATAAAGGCAAAATCTTGTTTTTGTCTGCTGGGACGACCACTGCCCCCACCCTTCCTTCCAAGTAGGGTATCTCTATCAATGTTCCTCACACTGCTGACTGTATCCTGCAGATGGTTTAACTCATATCCCTTATCGGAAAATCTCTTGACCAGGGTCTCCGTCTGAATATTATAATCTCTGACGCTAGTACAATTTCTCCTAATGCGGAGGAATTGGCTTTTAGTAACTCCTTCTAACCAGTGTCTGTGATGACAGCTATCCCTGGAAATAAAGGAGTTCCTATCTGTGGGTTTGAAATAGGTGGATGTCATTTTCCCTTCTTCCACTCTAATATTCAGATCCAAGAAATGTACTTCTGTTTGACTTATCTCAAAGTTCAATTGGATACCCCTGTCATTCTGATTGAGGGATCCTATGAACTTGGTCAAGGAGTCCCGGTCTCCCTTCCATAGGAGGATGACGTCATCGATGTAACGTACCCAGAACACCAACTCTGGTCTGCTCTGGGTGTCGATGACGTCCTCCTCCCATCTGGCCATAAATAAATTGGCGAGGCTAGGGGCGTATTTAGCGCCCATAGCCACCCCCCTGTTCTGCAGGAAATGGTTACCCCCGAACCAAAAATAGTTGTGCGAGGCAGCGAACTTAAGTAGGGTTAATATAAACTCTCTCTGTGAAGGGATTAATCCACCATCTCTATCAAGATAATGCTGCACTGACTCCACTCCCAAATTATGGGGAATAAACGTATAGAGGGATGTCACATACCCTGTGGCAATCCGCCAACCCTCTTCTACAGGGCAATCTTCTACCAAATTAACAACCGCCAAACTATCTTTAATATAAGAGGGTGTCTGAGTCACCAAGGGTTGTAAGAAATGGTCAATATACTTGCCCACCCGGGACGTCACAGAGTCTATCCCACTTACTATGGGACGACCCGGGGGCAAGTACGGTTCTTATGGACTTTAGGCAAATAGTATATAGTTTGGGTTCTGGGGGCTGCAGGAACAAGAAAAGCCGCCTCTTTCTTATTAACAATCCCCCGTTTAAGAGCCCCAGACACTATTTTCTTTAATTCTTTTTTATATTGCTGTATAGGGTTTCCAGTAAGAGGGACATAGGTCTCCCTATCTCCTAGAATATTGTGCATTTCACTCAAATATGCTTCCTTATCTAAAATGACTATGCCCCCTCCTTTGTCCTTAGGTCTTATAATCAAATCTTTTCTTTCGCACAAATCTTGTAGTCCCCTTTCCAGGTGGCTTGGCATCTTGCATTTTTTAGTTATTAGCTTGTCTAGATCTCTTAAAATAACCTCCTTGAATACCCATAGGGAGGGAGCTAAACCCCCTGGAGGGTTAAACAATGAGGCATTGGAGAGATTGGATGACTTAACTTCCGTGGATCTCGTCTGATTTACTATTGGATTAGAAAGGAAGTATCTTTTAATGCTCATTTTTCTAATGAACTTGTGTATGTCCATGAATGTTTGAAAATTGCTCAAACCTTTCGGTGGAGCAAACTTCAAACCCTTATCCAAAAGCCTTTTCTCGTTATCCGTTAATGTCTGTGAACTTAAATTATACAGTCCATGGCCTATCGTTCCCTTTTCCTTTTTCTTCTGTAATCTCCTTCCTCCTCTGGTACCCCTCCTAGTCCTCCTTCTTCCCGGTATCCTTGCTTTTGTCTGGGAAAACCCCCATAATAGTCACTTTGGAGATCATGGTGACTGCCATAGTTTTCTTTTATAGGGTGACGTGGTGAAAAGTAATCACTATAAGGTCCACGTTTCCCTCGTAATAGCAACACGAGGGGAGCTGCATCAAGCGGTAGAGGAGGATATTCCTGCGACAGGAGAAATGATACGAATCCCTATACCCAACAAGGTTTATGGAGGGGGGGTCCTAATAAAAATCAGAGCCCCCAGAGTCAGGGCTATAGACCAGGAGGAACAAACAACATGAGATATAGAGGAAACACTCAAGGTGGACCTTATAGTGATTACTTTTCACCACGTCACCCTAGAAAAGAAAACTATGGCAGTCACCATGATCTCCAAAGTGACTATTATGGGGGTTTTCCCAGACAACCGCAAGGATACCGGAAAGGAGGAGGACTGGGAGGGGTACCAGAGGAGGAAGGAGATTACAGAAGAAAAAGGAAAAGGGAACGATAGACTATGTACTGTATGATTTAAGTTCACAGACATTAACGGATAACGAGAAAAGGCTTTTGGATAAGGGTTTGAAGTTTGCTTCACCGAAAGGTTTGAGCAAATTTGAAACGTTCATGGACATACACAAGTTCAAGAAAAATGAGCATTAACAGATACTTCCTTTCTAATACAGTAGTAAATCAGACAACGAGATCCACGGAAGTTAAGTCATCCAATCTCTCCAATGCCTCATTGTTTAACCCTGCGGGGGGTTTAGTTCCCTCCCTACGGGTATTCAAGGAGTTTGTTTTAAGAGATCTAGACAAGCTAATAACTAAAAAGTGCAAGATGCCAAGCCACCTGGAAAGGGGACTACAAGATTTGTGCGAAAGAAAAGATTTGATTATAAGACCTGCGGACAAAGGATGGGGCATGGTCATTTTAGATAAGGAAGCATATTTGAGTGAAATGCACAATATTCTAGAAGATCGGGAGACCTATGTCCCTCTTACTGGAAACCCTATACAGCAATATAAAAAAGAATTAAAGAAAATAGTGTCTGGGGCTCTTAAATGGGGGATTGTTGATAACAGAGGCGGCTTTTCTTGTTCCTGCAGCCCCCAGAACCCCAACTATATACTATTTGCCTAAAGTCCATAAGAATCCTACTTGCCCCCCCGGGTCGTCCCATAGTAAGTGGGATAGACTCTGTGACGTCCCGTGTGGGCAAGTATATTGACCATTCCTTACAACCCTTGGTGACTCAGACACCCTCTTATATTAAAGATAGTTTGGCGGTTGTTAATTTGGTAGAAGATTGCCCTGTAGAAGAGGGTTGGTGGATTGCCACAGGGGATGTGACATCCCTCTATACAATCATTCCCCATAATTTGGGAGTGGAGGCAGTGCAGCATTATCTCGATAGAGATGGTGGATTAATCCCTTCCCAGAGAGAGTTTATATTAACCCTACTTAAGTTCGCTGCCTCGCACAACTATTTTTGGTTCGGGGGTAACTATTTCCTGCAGAACAGAGGGGTGGCTATGGGCGCTAAATACGCTCCTAGCCTCGCCAATTTATTTATGGCCAGATGGGAGGAGGACGTCATCGACACCCAGAGCAGACCAGAGTTGGTGTTCTGGGTACGTTACATCGATGACGTCCTCCTCCTATGGAGGGGAGACCGGGACTTCTTGACTGAGTTCATAGGGTCCCTCAATCAAATTGGATACCCCTGTCATTCTGAACTTTGAGATAAGTCAAACAGAAGTACATTTTAGACATATATAATATATAGATAATAGATAGATAATATTAGAGTGGAAGAAGGGAAAATGACAACATCCACCTATTTCAAACCCACAGATAGGAACTCCTTTATTTCCAGGGATAGCTGTCATCACAGACCCTGGTAAGGAGTTCCTAAAAGCCAACTCCTCCGCATTAGGAGAAATTGTACTAGCGTCAGAGATTATGATATTCAGACGGAGACCCTGGTCAAGAGATTTTCCGATAAGGGATATGAGTTAAACCATCTGCAGGATACAGTCAGCAGTGTGAGGAACACTGATAGAGATACCCTACTTGGAGGGAAGGGTGGGGGCAGTGGTCGTCCCAGCAGACAAAAACAAGATTTTGCCTTTATTACATCATTCTCTGTCCAACATCGAGCAATTAAGCGAATTCTAAACACACATTGGCATATATTACAGAATGACAATGTCTTGAAACCAGCGTTGCCCCCTCATCCGCAGGTCACCTACAGGGGTTTCCCTTCATTAAAAGATGTACTTGTACGAAATATCGTTGATCCCCCGAAGGGCTCATATAGGTTCCATGACCTTAAGGGCTATTACAAATGCGGGCATTGTCAGATTTGCAATCTTAATGTATGCCACACTAGGAAAATTGTGAATTTTTCCTCTACAGTTACTGGTCGGAACTATAAGATTGAGTCCTTCATTACATGCAGGACTACACACGTGGTCTACATGTTGCAGTGCCCGTGTGGCCTGCAGTATGTGGGCCGGACTACAAGAGCCCTGAACGTGAGGCTGAACGAGCATTTAACTAACATACGTAGAGGTTTCAAAGAACATAGTGTTTCTAGGCATTACGATAGGGTCCATGATAGGGACCCCACTGGGACCCTATTCGTGGGTATAGACTGCTTTACACCCCATTGGAGAGGGAGTTTGAAAGTAAGGGAACTCTCCAGACTGGAATCCAAATGGATTTTCCTGCTTAAGAGCCACTCCCCCGTGGGGTTGAATATAGAGCTTGATGTCAACTGCTTTATAGATAATTCTTGAATAATAAATGGATTTATTATAGTTATTATAATTTTCCTGATGCTGTCTGGTGTTTGGGAATTCATCCAGTTGATGTTACACTGATTCTCCTTTATTTACATTGAGAATCCCTTCTTTCATAGTTTTATTTTTGTCCCTTTTTAATGTTATGCTAATCCTCCTTCATTTACTCTGGGAAACCCCTTTTTCCTAATCATCTTCGTGTCCCTCTTAATGTTTTGTATATTCTAGTTTGGGAGTCTATACTTTATCCATCTAATCTTTGTTTATGATGAAATTTTCCCTGATATAGATATCAGGTTTAAATCCTTTTTTTCACATATCCTGCTTCAATGGTTTATATGTATAGGGAACGTTTGTTTTTCTTTTTTATTCGATATAATAATTTTAGGCTTCTTTTATCATTTGTTAATTGTATTATTTACGTAATATATTTTTTTGAGTAAGTATAAATTGTAGATCTGGAAATGTGTGGTCGCTTAAAGAATCCTGCCTCAATGTTTTATATGTATGGGGAACGTTTGTTTTCCTTTTTAATCGCTATAATAATTTCAGGCATATTTTATTATTGCTAATTTTACTTTTTGATTAAGTACAAACTGCTGATCTGGAAATGTTTGATCTTTTAAAGAATTATTTTGTTCCCATGGTTTGTGTACGATTCTGGTCGTCTGGGGGTCCGCCCCGCTGATTTACGGCTTCTTCCTTGTAGTTGGGAGAAACTACAATACCCATAGCATAATGCGGCATAGAGGCCAGCTTGGGGAGGGAAGTTAATGGGGAATGCAAGGCGCGCACCAACGAGTGTAACGCATGCGCAGTATGCACCAAGCCTCGTTCTGGCCTGTTCGTTCAGCACGGTCTTTGCTGACACCTTACTAAAAAGGAAATGACGCTTCTCCTGTTGAGACCACGGGACGGCTCATTGGAGGGTGTGAAGCTAAGGGCAGCAGATTGGAAGACAGGGATCCTATAGCATCCTATGGGGACATTTGTGTTAATATATATTGGCGGTAGAAACAAACAGCCTTCATGCTCCGGAAGAAGTCCATTGGGACGAAATCGATCGAGCTGAAGTGCTGTTTTGGATCCCACCGCTACTTTGCTTATTGTTTATCCTAGTATTTTGCGCCTTCCATTTGGACTTCCTGTAAGTGCACTATATTTTTAATAAACGTGTATGATTTTAATGGTATTACACTATTGCGGTCTTTCTTCCATATGATTGCACGGACCCTATGACAAGCATTGAAGGGTAAAATAGTGAACATCTAATAGCAGAGGCTGAGTGGAGGCCTGGTGTCCACGCAAGCGTTCACTGACGCTCCGTAATAGAGGGTCATGGAGCTCTTGTAAGGGGAACTTTTGTATGGTGGAGGAACCGTGCACAGTTGGATTGGTGTGGTGGAGGATTCCATTTATGAATGTTTTTGCTGTCACTACACTCGGAATTTATTATATTTTGGACTATATTGAATTTTGTCACCTATAATCTATGGACATTATTTTGATGCACTTATTTATTTTTATGTGTGATTATTTATGATTTATGCGACTTGTACACTGATTTTATTGCATAAGATTGTTTTTCACATTTTATATATCCACATATTGAGATACACATGGGTTTCATTTATTTGTTTTTTTACTTTCTGTGAGTACGAGACACAAGCGCAGAATTTAGCATACGTGAACCACCAGGGCGGGGCGAGAAGCTCGGCTGCGGCCTCGGAGGTAGCTCCCATCCTGCGGTGGGCAGAAAGCCACATTCCAGCCATCTCTGCCGTCCACATAATGGGCGTAGAAAATTGGCAGGCGGACTATCTCAGTCGTCAGCGCCTGGGCCAGGGAGAGTGGTCCCTGCACCTAGATGTGTTTTATCAGATTTGTCTGAGATGAGGCGTCCCGAACATGGACTTACTAGCGTCCCGTCTCAATCGGAAGGTGTGGACCTTCCTGAGCAGGACAAGGGACCCCCTAGCGGTCACGGCAGATGCTCTTGTAGCTCCGTGGGCTCGGTACCTGCTCATCTTTGCATTTCCTCCTCTGAAACTGCTTCGGTGCCTTCTGTGCAGAATAGAAGCAGAGGGTTTATCGACCATTCTGGTAGCTCCAGATTGGCCACGGCGTCCTTGGTACGCAGACGTGGTACGGATGGTGGTGGACGTTCCCTGTCGGCTCCCGCTTCACGAGGATCTTCTGTCCCAGGGACCCATCCTGCATCCTGCTTTACCCTCTCTGGCTTTAACGGCCTGGCTATTGAATCCCAGGTGTTGAGGGATCGAGAGGTCTCGGACTTGGTGATTCCTTCCATGTTTAAGGCTTGTAAGGCCACTTCACGTACGATTTTACCACCCCACCTGGAAGGCTTGCATCGCCTGGTGCGAAGCCGGGGGTGGAACCCTCGTTCCTTCTCTGTGTGTCGGGTTCTGGCCTTCCTGCAGAGACCAGAAACTGGCGTTAAGCACTGTCAAGGGTGAGGCTTCTGCTCGGGCAATCTTTTTTCAGCATCCTTTGGTGACGCATTCATTGAGTCGTATTTTCATGAAGGGGGTTCGGCATGTCGCCACCCCAGGTACGGTCGCCTTTGGCGCCATGGGACCTCAATCTGGTCCTCTCTGAGCTTCAAAAGCTGCCTTTTGTGAATATCGGGGAAATCTCTCTGCAGTTGCTTTTGCAGAAAGTGGCTTTCCTGATGGCTATCACATCCGCCCGGTGGGTGTCTGAGTTGGCGGCTCTGTCTTGTAGGTCTCCTTATCTTGTCCTACATAAGGATAAGGCGATCTTGCACCCGTCACCTTCTGGAGGAGCTAGATGGCTGCTGCACTTCCTGAACCACCGTGGAATGCAGGGGGCGAAAGTGATGTCAGCAAGGGGGCGGTGACACATTTCAGAGCATGCTCAAAGGCTCTTTTAAACAAAGAAAAAAAAAGGGGGGGCCTTTGAGCATGCTCCGAAAAGCACAACCGCCCCTTTACTGACATTACTTCTGCCCCCTGCATTCCACTGTGGTTCCAGAAGTGCGGCGGCCATCTTGTTCCTCCAGGCTTTTTGTTCCTGCAGCTGCTGGCTGGCACAGTGACAGGAAAGATCATCTCAGGAGGACTTCATAGAATGATGAGCCTGTTTACTCTGTAATCCTGTAAGTAGTTTTAACCGTTGCCCCTTAATAAAATTGTTGACATGCTGCACTTATTGGTGGCTTTCTCTGCATGTCTTTGTCTATCCAGAGCCTGCTTCTTTCCTGTAAGTGCTGCTTGAGTGCCTGTCAGCCTGCTATCCTGGGTGATCTTAAATGTATAATAGCACCTGGAGGGCCTTTCAGCAGAAGCACTCCTGCTTACCATTCTCCTTATTTTTCGGTGGCGCAAATGGTTTACTTACAAATTTAACTTTTAAAGCCGCTTATGGTGGGGGGCAGGGAGCTGGCAAAAATGTGGACTTTCTGTTTGCCATGGAAGATGAGAACAGTAGAGGGTGCAATCGAAGTGTAGTAGATATTACATTTTTGTTGTAGAGAATAACAATTGGTAACTCACATAGAAACAGGTAAAATTCACGTATCGTCAAAGTCCAGGCTGGTAGACGGAGGTCTCAGCAAGGAAAGCCCCGGGGTTCTTGGTTATATCCCCCCACACCTTAGTTAGGTGGGTTGGCGGCCAGCAGTCCTGTAACACAAACCCACTTTGGGAGGCCTTTTTCATTTATTATTACTTGTCAAATCCGTGGAGGTCCACAGGGCTGACTGCCAACTCCCAACATGGATGAGGCTATGAAGCAGACCTACCACTATTGATGACACATGCTTTTTATATCTTCTCATGTGACTTGCTAGTTTTATGTATTATACATTTCACTTCCAAAATTGCAATTAGGTTGGTGCCCCCTGGTCTTCTCTCAGCTTTTTCAGGCATATTCAGCTACCAGCCCCGTGGACCTCCCTTGACTGGACTCTGGTGCTTTGCCTTGCTGAGACTTCCATATACCAGGCTGGCCTTTGATGAAAGGCAAATTTTACTGTTTTCATGTGGGTTGCCAAATGTTATTCTCCACAATAAATGTTTAAAGAGAAGCTCCAGGCTCCCCCCCCAAAAAAATAAGTCTGCAGCTAAAAATACTGTAACTGCTAACTTTTAATATAAGGGCACTTACCTGTCCAGGGATCCAGCGATGTCCTCACCTGAGCCGATTCTTCATTTGGCTTTGGGTGCAGGCCATGGCATCTCAAGTAAAGGAACCCGGCAGTGAAGCATTGCAGCTTCACAGCCAATTTCCTACTGTGCATGTGTGACCCATGCTACGCCTTGAGAATGGTCTTGTAGTCTTTTGGGACCCGTAATGTGTCCCAAAAGACTGCAGGTGAAGGAGGTGGGCCAAACTTCCAGCTCAAAGTGCTTGGTTAAGTTCCTCTTTGATATCTACTACACTTAGATTGCGCCCTCTGATGTTTTATCTGCCATTTGTAGAACTTTCCTCAGTCTCCTGGAGTTGTTGATGTTTTGGAATCAGTAACAGTTAATCCCTACTGTACCACAAGGACTTATTTTGATGTACTTTTGCTGAGTTTCTATATATACAAAATAGGCATATAAGAGCCCATGCTACACTTTTATTTTTTATAATTTTCTGTTTACCATGGAAGGTCTGCTTTTAAAGCGTATTTGAACCCAAAAATAAAAGTATTATATATTGCATCTTACCAATGCTAAGATTTGCCAGCAGTTTAAACATTAATGGCTGTGTGTTGAATTATTTTGAGGGGGACAGCAAATTTACACTGTTATACAAGCTGTACACTCACTACTTTACATTGTAGCAAAGTGTAATTTCTCTTACGTTCATTGACAGACGCAGCCTCTAATCATGACATATGGGGTTTATGCACAACTTACCAGGAGTAAACTAGGGTAAACTAGGCAGAATGAAAGTTCCGACAAAGCAAAGCTGCCCCCTCCCTGGGGGGCGTCCTTACTCAGCATATAACCCCTCAGCCCTGCAGAACACATCAGTTTTCTTCTGCCTAGTGCAAGGACTAGACCTGGCTCCCTGCTGGGATCTGGGGTTCCCAAATTTTTTTTCTTTTCTTTTTGCTCAAGCCTTCTGATGAAGACTGCAATCAAGTAGCCGGCTGGGGCACATGCGGATATACTATCCTGACATACCCCCAGCGCGACCTACGGATGCGAGCTACCCTTAGCTTCGGCGGGGTCTGCCGCATTGTACCCGTTCCGTGCAGGAGCCGGTGGTGCTTCTACCTCCGGCCAAGTTGTTGGCGCTACAAGCAGCAGTGCGTACTTTGCTGTCACGTCAGTGGTCCTCCTTACGGTCATGTATGCGGGTGTTGGGGCTCATGGTTTCGGCCTTCGAGGCGATGCCATAAGCCCAGAGTCACACCCGACTCCTGCAGTGGGCGTTTCTGCTGCAGTGGGACAAGTCTCCCTTGTCTCTGGATCGGCTGATCAGATTGGATCATCAGCCCAATCCTGGTGGCTCTGGATTGGCCTTGGCGTCCTTGGTACGCCGACGTGGTGAGAATGGTATCAGATGTTCCCTGGCGGCTCCCTCTTCGTGAAGATCTGTTGTCGCAGGGACCCATCCTGCACCCTGCTTTATACTCGCTGGCCTTGACGGCCTGGCTCTTGAGTCCCAGGTACTGGGGGATTGGGGTGTCTCTGATTCAGTGATCCCCACCATGCTTAAGGTGCAAAACACAAGACAAACATGTAACCTCTTGTGCGCCGTGGGAGCTGGATGGAGAGAATGTGGGGGCGCTGGCTCAGTCTGTCATCCGTGGACCATGGGTGGAACGTCCAAGGTGTCTATTGAGGTCTCAGAATGTGAAATGCTGGCTTTAGACGGCTGCAAGCTCTGAAAAGAGCTAGAAGGAACTCTGTGCGAACATAAAGCAGAAAGAGAGCAGCGCCAATCTAAGTGCAGCAGTATAAAAACATCTTTATTGAAAAGACAAATGGCAACTCACAAGATAAAAGCGTTGTCAGCGCGTGTGTGGCAATAGGCCTTGTGTAGAGGTTCATCCACTCCTTTCAGAAGGACGGGCTGAAGGTGGGGAACACTGGTGGCCGCTGGTACTGGCTGAGCTGGTGGCTTCCAGCACTTCCAGGAACTCAGATGGGGCTCAGGAACCGCCGCTGACGTCACTATCGGATGCAGGGTGGAGTGGGAGGTG
>BLSH010206778.1:14554-28405 GCA_018402905.1 Glandirana rugosa
ATTTATTCTTAGTAGCATGAAAATTTGGCGTTTTATATTGTAGGCCTGTAATTCTTAGGAATAACTCACTTAAATCTGTCAAAACAAGAGTCTAGTAGACATCCCGGGTATGATAAAGTTTGAAAAATGAAATCATAAATTATAATATAATAAATAACTAAAAATAATTATCAAAAATAATAACGTAATAGTAATAAAATGTATTCAATAATGTAATCAAACCAAAAACACTGAAATTTGCTCAGTTGCAGAATTGCCGCTTTCGCCACTTTCAGTTTCTGATGATAAATTTCCCCAAAAATCAGTATCACTCAATTCTGCAAATGATTCTTATTTACTATCGCTGTTTTCTAGCTGATCAAAAACCACTTTTGGCGTAAAGGGACACTTTTTGGTTGCTATGGACATTCTCATGTTTCCAGGCAGAAAGAATGACATATATAATATAAAAGTGCATGCAGGGCACTGGGCAAACCACTAGGGACAAAGGGGATGTGAAATGTTTTCATACAGTAATGTAATCTATAAGATCACAATGTACTGTATGTGCTGTGTGTGTTTCACTTTTTGAATTTCCCGCCGGTCTCCGTCCCCGTGCGACGCTCGCAGGGAACGGAGCCCGACACACAGAGTCATTGGGCGGAGGACACAGCCCGCAGACACGGCGGGGGACATTGCTGGATCCAGGGGACAAGGTGAGTAGCACTGCCTGGATCCAGCAATGCAATCCCGAGTGTTGCTCAGGGTTACCGCTAATGGTACTGAAATTCCACCCTGAGCCACACTCGGGATTATCGCCAGGGAGGTTAAATGGGATTTGACTTGTTATTTTTCTTTAGAAATTTAATTTTTGCTGTAGCATGTTTTACCCATGCTAAAGATGTGGCACATTAAGGGAACTTCCCAGGCACTATATTTAAAGCATTTTTTAATTTTTATTGTTGCAATTTAAGCATCATTATTTAAGAATAAATCACTGCTCCTACAAAAATTATTGTTTTAATTTTTTTTTAATTGATACATGTCACCCGGGGCAGTACCCAGACTCCCATACCTCTTTTATGGCCAATTAATTGCATATAAGACTTCAAAATGGGCATTTTTGATTTTTCCTGTTCAGCTCCCATAGACTTCAATGGGGTTCACCGTTCAGGTCAGAACATTTCCCTTGTTCAAGAGTTCTTCTGCAAACCAATCTGGGGGGTGTTCTGCCCATTCTTAGTCACTATCCTGACTACAGTGAACTAAGTATTTTTATTGCTTTTTAATTCAGTTGGTTGCTGGGTATATGGGAGTCCAGACATTTTATTTAAAATATTTTTTTTTTTATTATTCATCTTAGCGTATTACTAAAATTGCTGCTCCCCAAAAAATAGATTTTTTTTTTTCAATTATTTTTTGCATTGGTACATGTCCACCCAGGGCAGTGCCCAGCCCCCATGCCATTTACTTTAAAATTCCTTGCTTTTTAGCCTAGAAAATGGCCATTACTGTTTTTTTTTAACATTCTGCTCCCATTGACTTCAGTTGAGTTCAGATTTGGCCAAACTCACTTCAAACCAAGTCCAGTGTGCTTGGTTTATCTAAAGATGAGCCAAACATATCTGGGTTCAATTCAAGCAGGAATCAGTTAACATGAACCACACAAGGGAGTCCCGTTGGGGAGATTTCTCTTAATTTCCTGTCCCATAGCCAAAACAGTATGTGAAAGAAAATGTGTATACACCGCTCCTCCACCGCCCCTGCCATTGAAATGAATGGCCACCGCTTTCAAAGCGCCGTAAAAGCACTTTGAAATCACCGCTAAGTGGGCACTTTTAACCCCTTTTTAACCTCTTCTGGGGGGTTATAGCGGCACCAATGCGCCGCTATAACAGCAGTAAAGCCCAGCTGCTGCCACCCACACTGATCCAGTGTGAAAGGGGCCTTACTGTTACTTTTGATGACGTAATACTAATACTGTGTTGCTCTCAACCAATATCAAATAATGAATAACAGATAAAGTGCATAGGACCTTGTTTTACATCAACGCCAATGCTCATAAATATTGAAATACTGAAATATAAAGTGATTGTGCATAGGACTTTATCTTAAATAAACGTAAATAAACATAAAGAATAAAGTGACTGTGCATAGAGCAGGTAAGTATAGAGATGTTTGTTTTTTTCCATTTTACAATCAATTTAAGAAGGAACTTTTAAGTTTGAACTGTTATTACTGTATGTTTGTAGTCCCCATAGTATAGGTGCGTTTTCTAGCAGGGTTTTTGGCTAGGAGAGGTAAATTTACTCAGGCCTGACTGTAAGGTGCAGGCCTGAATGTTTTGATCTGGGCTGGGAGGCGAGGCTCATGGAGGATTGGGTGGACTGAACAGATGAGGTC
This sequence comes from Glandirana rugosa, assembly GCA_018402905.1. NCBI lineage: Eukaryota > Metazoa > Chordata > Amphibia > Anura > Ranidae > Glandirana > Glandirana rugosa. The sequence continues at coordinate 16,937 of BLSH010206778.1, forward strand.
ACCAGAACCTTCCACTTCTTTCTAGAAACCTGGGGAAGGTTTTTGGTTATAGAGGCTGGGAAATAGGTGAAGCCATTTGCAGTATTCTAAGGAGCCCTGACCAATCCCCAAGCAGGACTGACAGGGGGCAGGTCTCCTTAAATACTCTGAGTCAGCCCAATCTGGGAGGAGTAGTGTCGGGTGGAAGTCGGAGATGTAGCAGAGGCGCTGTGGAGCAGGCCCCTACCTGGGAGGTCGCCCTCAGTCTGGGAAGGGTGACCTTAGGGCCTGTGGGTTTGGGTGCAGCCAGGAAGGAGAGTGATTCCTGGAGCCGCACAGGAGGAACAGGAGAACAGCAGAGGTGCTACAGGGGGAAAGAGAATTTAAAGTGATCCACCGGTGTGGTGAGTGACGGTCCCTGGGACTAGAGAAGAAAGTGCTGGAGCAGGCTGGGAGAGGAATAGTGGACAGTCTGTGGGAGCCTTGGGAGCCAGTTAAGGAAAAGGAGAGTCACTGCAAGAGAGCAGATCGATGGGATCTGCAGGAGGATGGGCTGGGAGTTGTAGTCCGTCAAAGGCCCGGTTAGCACTCAAGCTTTTGCTGCACATTCAGGGGCCCGTAATCCCTGGCCTGTAACGGGGCGGCTGGTGTATAAGGGACGCTTGGGCTCCGCCTCCCCTCTGGCTAAAAAGAAAAAAAAAGTCAGCCTGGCCCCTACAGAAGGGGCCGGTACATTGACTGTCTTTCTTTTTTTTTCGGCTCCTTGGCTGTCACCTGACAGCCAAGTAGTGAGCCTATTGGTCAGCCATTAAAGGCTATGTATGTGCGCTGAACAGGCGCGCACACATAGTCTGATTGGCTGCGTTGAGTGTGATTGGATGTGGTGGGCGAGGGCGGGTCACTGTGGCGATGGACGTGACTCCCGCTCCCACAGAGACACTGACTGGTGACTGGATGGACTGATGGGGACAGCCGCTCTCCGCATGCTGATCTCAGCAGACTGACAGCTCACTTGTTCGTATGCCAAACTCTGCAACACTCCTGCCTGCCTATTGGATGGGGTAAGTGCTGGAATTGTCCCGACTTGCTGCAAAGTGCCCCACCTGCGATATTGGCTGCAAAGTACCCCGACCTGTGATATTGGTTGCAAAGTGCCCCCACCTGTAATATTGGCTGCAAAATGCCCCCACCTGTGATACTGGCTGCAAAGTGCCCCCACCTGTGATATTGACTGCAAAGTGCCCCCACCTGTGATACTGGCTGCAAAGTGCCCCCACCTGTGATACTGGCTGCAAAGTGCCCCCGCCTGTGATACTGTCTGCCTGCAAAGTGCCCCCACCTTTGAGACTGGCTGCAAAGTGCCCCCACCTGTGATACTGCCTGCAAAGTGTCCCCACCTGTGATACTGCCTGCAAAGTGCCCCCATCTGTAATATTAGCTGAAAAGTGCCCCTACCAGTGATATTGGCTGCAAAGTGCCCCCACCTGTGATATTGGCTGCAATTTACCCCCACCTGTGATATTGGCTGCAATTTACCCCACCTGTGATATTGGCTGCTATATTCCCCACCTGTGATGCTGAGCTGTATACTGTATCCTGTGATGCTGAGCTGTATACTGTGTCCTGTGATGCTGAGCTGTATACTGTGTCCTGTGATACTGAGCTGTGTACTGTGTCCTGTGATACTGAGCTGTATACTGTGTCCTGTGATACTGAGTTGTATACTGTGCCCTGTGATGTTGAGCTGTATACTGTGTCCTTTAATACTGAGCCGTATACTGTGTCCTGTGATGCTGAGCTGTATACTGTGCCCTGTGATACTGAGCTGTATACTGTGCCCTGTGATGCTGAGCTGTATACTGTGCCCTGTGATGCTGAGCTGTATACTGTGTCCTGTGACGCTGAGCTCTATACTTAGTCCTGTGATGCTGAGCTGTATACTGTGCCCTGTGATGCCGAGCTGTATACTGTGTCCTGTGATGCTGAGCTGTATACTGTGTCCTGTGATGCTGAGCTGTATACTGTGTCCTGTGATGCTGAGCTGTATACTGTGCCCTGTGATGTTGAACTGTATACTGTGTCCTGTGATGCTGAGCTGTATACTTTGTCCTGTGATGCTGGGGCTGTTTACTGTGTCCTGTGATGCTGAGCTGTATACTGTGTCCTGCGATGCTGAGCTGTATTCTGTGTCCTGTGATGCTGAGCTGTATACTGTGCCCTGTGATGCTGAGCTGTATACTGTGCCCTGTGATGCTGAGCTGCATACAGTGTCCTGTGATGTTGAGCTGCGTACTCCTGACACAATATGTGGAATACATGGGGCGGAGTGGGTGGATTATATAAGGGGTGGGGCTTATTAGAAGTAGGAGGGGTCAAAAAGGAAGGGCAAGGCCTGGCGCCCCCCCATCCTAAAACTTCACCAGCCTCCACTGGTCTGTAATGAGTGTTCCTGAGGTCCTGCTGAAACAGGGCAGGCTTCACCATGTGCTAACCGAGGGGAAGAGAAAGGTATAGAGAAGCCTGATAAATTTCCTTTCAAGCTGGAAACTAAGTTCTGAGCTGGAGAGAAGCAAAGAATTATAAAGCTGCAAGTTCTGTGTAGGGAGAGAGAACTGTAAGAGGAACGGTCAGCAAGTGAAATGCTTCAGAGTTGTGAGGGGTAACAGTCTGCAGAGGGACGGTCTGCAGTGCAAGTGAACATATACAGGACTGTATATGGAGTTTGTGTATCATGATTCTTTGGGCATCCCACAGCCCCTTATCCCCATCCAAGTTATTTCCCCTAAATAAAACAACAAAAACAAGAGCCGGCCTGTTCAGTGTCTCCGGATGTGTGATATATGGTGCGATTGAGGGCAGCTATAATGTGAACCACAACTACTAGCTACTCCCAAGGGAGCACATGGCTACATGTTTATTGAAAGTGCTTTCTAATTAGATATTCTCCACTGTTTTAAAATATAATCTCAGCGAGTGATATGTGTTATGTAATACATTTCTTTGAATTGAAGGCATGCTATATGCTCTACCTGGTGCTTATAATAATGACGTCGCTTATCAGATTTTTCTTTAGGGCGTAAATGCATATTGTGCAGAGCTTTAGCCAAATTTTCTACTGCATAATATATTCGTGGCGTGACACCTTGATTCACAAAACCATCCATGTTTGGATATTTTTCTGTTTGACTATTGGCTGTTTCACATTCTATTTGGCTCTTTCCTCTGTTTGCAGACAAGCACTTTGCTATAGTTAGAAAGTACCAGGAACCCGGAGAATTGTTTGTACTATTCATCTTGTCAATGCCATCAAAGAAATGTTCTTTATCTGGAAGGAATAAGGGGTAGAGTTCCATTGCTAAACTCCCGTTAATTGCAGTTATTGGTAATAGATGTACTGAAGATCTGGAAACCCAAATTGGAGGAAAAATAAATGTTTTATCAGAGACAAAACTGTCATAGAGAGAGAAAACTGCGTTGATGTAGACATAAGATCCACACACTACGATGACTTTAGAAGTGGAGTTTTTCAAAATAGCAGCAGCGGCTTCAAGGGCGTTGAATGACGTATCATCATTTAATGTCTCTATTCCAAGTTTAAATGTAAACTCAACACAAATCCCATGACTAATCATGAACTTTGTTAAAATGTCTCTTTCTTTATCTCCAGCATCATCGTTTGTTGTGAATATTCCAACCCAAGTCCAGTCAAAATGTTTCAACAGCTCAATTACAGCCAAATAGTGGACATGATCATTCGGAACTGTCCGGAAAACATGAGGATAAAGACATCTGTCAGTAAGAGAAGGGTCTGTAGCTCCGTAACTGATCTGTGAAAAACAATAGTTATCCTATGTCTTTTAGACACGAATTTATCAGGAAAAAAAATTGTATTAAATAGTCAAAAAAGAAAAAAAATGAAAATGAAAGAATTATTTTAAAACCAATCTGAATTTTCATTTTGAATCTGCTAAATAGGTTCCAGGTGCATCAAAACAAAAGGGTTGATTTCCTAAAGGCAAACAGGCTGCTCCTCTTGCTAAGAAATGTTTATTTTTTATGCTAAAATGAAAGAAAAGACTGGCAATTTGTAAAAAAAACAATATTTTTTACTATCTGCTATCAAACATATCCAATAAAAAAATGTAAGTGTTTGCCGCTCCTCGGCTGGACTAATCTCCCGGTTCAGGTCCCTCTGCAGCTTTCCCAACAACAGTGCTGCCTCTCCACCTGCTCCCAATCTACAGGAGTATGAGGCTGAGGCTCCAATAAAATGGAGGTGGTCACTGCCATTCACAGCCAGGGACCCATGGCTCAAAGGTCTCTACAGCTGCCATCCTGGGGCATGGAGAGCAGGCGCCTCCCTATACAGTGTCATCTTCCTGCTCTGGGGATTCCACACCATCTACCAGGAGTGCAGTCAAGTCTAGACCACGCATGGAAGAGGAGGATGACCCAGGATGGCATGGAGGTAAGGAACACACAGACCTCTCAAAATCCTCCTGAATGCCCTGATCCCATCAAATCCTTCCCCACCACTGGCCAGTCTATCTCTGACTCTACGCTTAAAGTGATACTAAAGTCTTTTTTTTTAAGTTAAAAATAACAAACATGTTATACTTACTTGCTCTGTGCAGTGGCTTTACACAGAGCAGCCCAGATCCTCCTGTTCTCAGGTCCCTCTTTGGCTCCCCTGGCCCTCCCTCCTGTCGAGTGCCCCCACAGAAGTAGCTTGTTATGGGGGCATCTGAGCCGAGCCACAGCTCCCTGTGTCCATTCAGACATGGAGTCACGGCCCAGCCCCAGCCCCACCACCTTTCTCTACTCATTAGCTGACTTTATTTGACAGCAGCAGAAGCCAATGGCACTGCTCTGTTGTCTCAGCCAATGAGGAGGTGAGCCCCAAGCAGCTGAGACACTCCTGCAAAATTGCTACATCTAGATGGACCTCAGGTAAGTATTAAGGGGCCTAAGAGGGGCTGCTGCACACAGAAGGTGTTTTATCTTAATGCATAGACTGCATTAAAATAAACAACCTTCTGCCTTTACAACGACTTTAAGGATTTGTTACTTTCCCTACATGCCTCATTTCAAGCAGATATGCTATCCCGCATCCATGGGTTTCAAAAGGATCTCAAGGTGTTGAGGGGAAGGGTCAGGCAGATTGAAGACAGGATGGAGGGATATGCGCCCTACTTTAATTCCCTCATTGATGCACATGAAGCTCAAAGCGATGATCTGCATTGGTGTAGAGCAAAAGTGGCTGATTTGATGGATAGATCTTGCTGCAACAATATTTAAATAAGAGGTGTCCCAGAATCGGTCTCCCAGGCCTAGTTAGCCCACTGTGTGCAAGACCTGTTTAAATGTGTTGTGCCTACCTTAACATGGGAAGACCTCACCATTAATAGGATCCACCAGCTCCCTAAGCTGGCTTATCTTCCTCAGACTATTCCACGCAATGTATTACTCCAGGATATAATTTTATCAGGTGAAAGAAAAAATTCTGTTAGCCTTTCGATGTATGGACCCTCTACCGGAACAGTACTCCAGGCTACAGCTGCATCCTGATCTGTCCCATCATACCCTACAGCAGCCAAGAACCTGGCAACAATCACCAAGGCACTCATATAACATAAGTCCAAACTCTTTACCACCTAAGCCCTGCTCCACTGACCCTAATGCCTCATCACAGGATTGGCAATCCGTCTCCCACAAGAGAGCGTCCAAGCAGCACACCATGGGTGGGACCTGAATAACCATGCTACTGGCATCCATTTCTACTGCACCCAGTCAGGAGTTAGTGAATCTCTCTCTGCATACCTTCCTCCAGTTAAGCAGTATTTATGCATGTAGTTCACGTTTAACCCTTTTTTTTAGGTTCTACTACCAACCACCTGCTTTTGACAGGCTACCTAGCCTCTGTAGCACAGTGTTCTCCTAAAGTGCCTACATCAGTTTTACGGTTTCCTTCCTCCACAGCTCAGTACCCTAGGCGCCTCTTCCAATCAACACCTCCCATTGCCATGGTGTCATTGAGCTACCTCCTTGATGCACTTCTGCGTCATCACCTCTGAGCTGCGGACACTGACCTTCTGGACCCAGAGTTCTCTTGGCCCTTGTTGCTATAACCTAATCTTCACATCTATTCCACATGGGGTTCAAGATAGTGTCACTTAACACTTAAGGCCTTAATCATCCCGCCAAGAGGGCCTCCATGTGGAAAGAAGCCGCCAAACTCCTAGCTGACATATTCTGCATCCAAGAGACCCATTTCTGTGCTCAACAAACCCCCAGATGCTTTCAGAAGGATTACCCATATGTCTTCCTTGCTTCCGCTCCCTGTAAGAAGTGGGCAGTTATTACTGCTGTCAAGAAGACACTGACTTTTTAACTTAAAAACGCCACACTAGACACACATAGCAGGTACACCTGTGATATCAATGCCCAGCTTTACACCTTAGTCAAAATATACGCCCCAAATTCTCATCAACTTCCCTTCCTCTGAAAGACTCTCTGCAATGTTTTCAAGATCCAATATGGCCGCCTTGTAATGTGGAGAGAAATTATACCTTCTTCCAGGGCCGATCCTAGGGTCACAGGCGCCTGGGTGCAGAAATATTTCTGGCGCCCCCCACATGGGCGTGGTTATCTTACTAACTCCTCCCCTTTACAAATGTTTCTATGGCAATGACTCAAATGCAGAGATGCTCCCCTAAGGCATCTTCATTGCCCTGGGATCCTCCCATGATGTCTTAAAAATAAACAAAATACAGGAAAAGAATGCACTAATGAGACTTGGGGGGTGGGGGGTGTCTCTGATGGGCACACAGTACAAGAGATGGTCAGAGACTGCAGACATGATACAAGAGATGGTCAGAGACTGCAGAAATACTACAAGAGATGGTCGGACACTGCAGACATGATACAAGAGATCAAAGCATTAAATGCAGCCACAAGTGCCCATCAAATGCAGCCTCATCAGTGCCCACCAATTGCAGCCTACCAGTGCCCACCAATTGCAGCCTACCAGTGCCCACCAAATTAAGCCTTATCAGTGTCCATCAAATGCAGCCTACCAGTGCCCACCAATTGCAGCCTACCAGTGCCCACCAAGTACAGCCTACTAGTGCCCACTAAATGCAGCTTTTCAGTGCCCATCAAATGCAGCCTACCAGTGCCCATCAATTGCAGCCTACCAGTGCCCACCAAGTGCAGCCTACCAGTGCCCCCCAAGTGCAGCGTACCAGTGCCCACCAAGTGCAGCTCATCAGTGTCCACCAAATGCAGCTCATAAGTACCCATCAAATGCAGCTTATCCGTGCCCACCAATTGCACCCTACCAATGTCTATCAAATGCAGCTCATCAGTGCCCATCAAATGCAGCCTTTCAGTGCCCACCAATAGCAGCCTATCAGTGCCCACCAGTTGCAGCCTGTCAGTGTCCACCAAATTGCAGCCTACCAGTGCCCAACAATTGCAGATTACCAGTGCCACTGGATAACACAGAGTGGTGACGATCTCCTGCTGTCACATAGCTTGGATTTGAATGTCCCGGGCAGCCACTGTAACAGTCCCCCCTCCTAGACCGGGTCGAGGCTCCTATGATACACATCACACTGATTAAATTTCACTGCATTGGATCAGTGTTCTGCCTATCTCGCGGAAGCCTGTCTAGTAGGTGGGACTTTGTTACAGCGCCGCCGGGCATTTCAGACCAAAGCTCGTACGGTGGGTGCAGTGGCCACTCTAGGAACAATATAAGGGGGCACACAAGATACCACAGTCAAAACTGAGGGACCACTAATAATTTTCACACTGGTGTCAGTGGACGCATTATTAACCCCCCGCAATGGTCGCAGGGGATGCATTATTATCTATATAAAGATTGTATCACCAAAAACATGTCCCATATATATGTGGTAACATGTAGCGCTAAAGAGCTCCCAGTAGATCTTCATATAGAGCATACACAATCAGATCTTCACAATCTCCCACCAGGAATCTTACTCACCAGAGTTATTTGCCTCACACTCTCGTGTTCGGCCACTTCGCTTGTCTGCCACAAAAGGCTCTCCACAAAGATATCCCGGATCTCTCCTGTCAGTGCTGCTGTGGTAGTCTGGTCGGTTCAATTCAATCGTCTCTCCCACCACGGTCTGTTACCACCTCACACAGCGAAATACGATCTTTCTGGGTGGACCCCAGCAAATTGTCTCAAAAATCCGTTTAGGGGAAGGAAAAAAAAGAAGACAGCTCCACATAGTGCATTATCTTTTTTAAAACAAAAAATGTATTGCACATCTAAAAACTCCCCCTATATTAGGGTACTTACAAGAAATCAAAAATGCAAATAGCAGTGGGTCAATGAAGTGCCAGAGATCAGATGGTGCCAAAAACACTGCCCTCTTTCTCTGGAAGTGGCACATCCACACGGCAACTGATTTTACATGCTAGCAGGGACGGCTGCATCCATCCTCCGGGTCGGGGGAAGCAGCGGTCGGAGAGAAAGAGGGCAGTGTTTTTGGCACCATCTGATCTCTGGAACTTCATTGACCCACTGCTATTTGCATTTTTGATTTCTTGTAAGTACCCTAATATAGGGGGAGTTTTTAGATGTGCAATACATTTTTTGTTTTAAAAAAGATAATGCACTATGTGGAGCTGTCTTCTTTTTTTTCCTTCCCCTAAACGGATTTTTGAGACAATTTGCTGGGGTCCACCCAGAAAGATCGTATTTCACTGTGTGAGGTGGTAACAGACCGTGGTGGGAGAGACGATTGAATTGAACCGACCAGACTACCACAGCAGCACTGACAGGAGAGATCCGGGATATCTTTGTGGAGAGCCTTTTGTGGCAGACAAGCGAAGTGGCCGAACACGAGAGTGTGAGGCAAATAACTCTGGTGAGTAAGATTCCTGGTGGGAGATTGTGAAGATCTGATTGTGTATGCTCTATATGAAGATCTACTGGGAGCTCTAATCACAGCCCTGGGAACTCCATATATGAAGGACATTGGAACTGATCTTTTTAGCGCTACATGTTATCACATATATATGGGACATGTTTTCGTGATACAATCTTTATATAGCTTATGAGGGATTTATTGTAGCAGCTATTTCAGAGAATATGTTTGTTGGATTAATGAGGGTGTTCACATGTTATTAGCGCAGATACGTTGATCCAGTATTAGGAGGGCGGTATATAAAGGGATCATCTTTGTTTGTTTGATGCATTATTATCCCCCAACACTGGTCTCAGCGGATGCACTATTAACCCCCAACACTGGTCTCAGCAGAAGCACTATTAACCCCCAACACTTGTGTCAGCGAAGGCATTATTAACCCCCAACACTGGTGTCAGTGGATGCAGTATTAACCCCCAAACTGGTGTCAGCGGACGCAATATTAACCCCAAAAAATGGTCTCAGCGGACGCACTATTAACCCCCAACACTGGTGTCAGTGGATGCAGTATTAACCCCCAAACTGGTGTCAGCGGACGCAATATTAACCCCAAAAAACTGGTCTCAGCAGACGCACTATTAACCCCCAACACTTGTGTCATCGGACGCATTATTAACCCCCAGCACTGGTCGCAGCGGAGGCATTATTAACCCCCAACACTGGTCTCAGCGGACACACTTTTAACCCCCAGCGTTGGTCGCAGCGGACGCATTATTAACCCCCGACACTGGACCCAGTGGACGCATTATTAACCCCCAACACTGGTCTGAGCGGACGCATAATTAAGCCCCAACACTGGTCTCAGCAGACACATTATTAACCCCCAACATTGGTCTCAGCGGACGCACTATTAACTCCCAGCACTGGTCTCAGCGGACGCACTATTAACCCCCAACACTGGTCTCAGCGGATGCATTATTAACCCCCAACACTGGTCTCAGTGGATGCACTATTGACCCCCAACCCTGGTCTCAGTGGATGCATTATTAACCCCCAACACTGATATCAGCGGACGCATTATTAAACCCCAACAATGGTCTCAGCGGACGCATTATTTACCCCCAACACTGGTCTCAGCGGACGCATTATTAACCCCCAAAACTGGTCTCAGCGGACGCATTATTAAACCCCAACAATGGTCTCAGCAGACGCACTATTAACCCCCTGCACTGGTGTAAGCAGACGCACTATTAACCGCCAACACTGGTCTCAGCGGACGCATTATTAACCCCCAACACTGGTCTCAGCAGATGCACTATTAACCCCCAACACTGGTCTCAGCGGACGCATTATTAACCCCCAACACTGATCTCAGCAGTTACACTATATTAACCCCAACACTGGTCTCAGCAGACACACTATTAACCCCCAACACTGATCTCAGCGGACGCATTATTAACCCCCAACACTGGTCTCAGGGGACGCACTACTATCCCCCAGCACTGGTGTAAGTGGATGCACTATTAACTCCCAACACTGGTGTCAGCGGACGCATTATTAACCCCCAACACTGGTCTCAGCGGATGCACTACTAACCCCCAGCACTGGTGTAAGCGGACGCATTATTAACCCCCAGCACTGGTCTCATCGGATGCATTATTAACCCCCAACACTGGTCTCAGCGGACACATTATTAACCCTCAGTGCTGGTCGCAGCGGACGCATTATTAACCCCCAGCACTGGTCGCAGCGGATGCATTATTAACCCCCAACACTGGTCTCAGCGGACACATTATTAACCCTCAGTGCTGGTCGCAGCGGACGCATTATTAACTCCCAACACTGGTGTCAGCAGACACATAATTAAGCCCCAGAGCTGGTCGCAGCGGATGCATTATTAACCCCCAGTACTGGTGTCAGCGGACACATAATTAACCCCCAGCGCTGGTCGCAGCGGATGCATTATTAATCCCCAACACTGGACCCAGTGGACGCATTATTAACCCCCAACACTGGGGGGTCTCAGCAGACACATTATTAACCCCCAGCGCTGGTCGCAGCGGATGCATTATTAACCCCCAACACTGGACCCAGTGGACGCATTATTAACCCCCAACACTGGTCTGAGTGGACGCATAATTAAGCCCCAACACTGGTCTCAGCAGACACATTATTAACCCCCAACACTGGTCTCAGTGGACGCACTATTAACTCCCAGCACTGGTGTAAGCGGACTCACTATTAACTCCCAAAACTGGTCTCAGTGGACGCATTATTAACCCCCAACACTGGGGGGTCTCAGCAGACACATTATTAACCCCCAGCGCTGGTCGCAGCGGATGCACTATTAACCCCCAACACTGGTCTCAGCGGACGCATTATTAACCCCCAACACTGGTCTCAGCGGACGCATTATTAACCCCCAACACTGATCTCAGCAGACACACTATTTAACCCCAACACTGATCTCAGTGGACGCATTATTAACCCCCAACACTGGACCCAGCGGACGCATTATTAACCCCCAACACTGGACCCAGCGGACGCCTAATTAACCCCCAACACTGGACCCAGCGGACGCATAATT
>BLSH010206778.1:28415-39499 GCA_018402905.1 Glandirana rugosa
GCGACTTCTCGGTCTTTCGAAGGTAGGGAGGAGGAGAGGAACACACATACTACGGGGAGGGGTCAAATAAGATACGGGGGTGAACACACGGCGGGGGGGGTGACCCCCCACCCTCCCCAGTGTACACGCTAAGCCTCTGTGTTGGATCACTTACCTCTCCTCCTGGTAGTCAGCTGGTGGCCTGATCTTCTGCCTCCTGTCAGATCCTGGCTACAGCAGAAGCGTAGTGGCAGGGTACTCTGAGAATTGCCACAATCTCCCGCCCTGAATGGAGGCTGGATGGGTGGCAGCAGGACCCTGGAGCCCAGCACAGCTCTGAGCAGTGCCTAGGTGGGCGGGGCCTCTCTCCGTAGTCCGTACTGTTGTCTCTCTGCTCTCCTGTGCTGTCTGACAGTCCTTCTCTGTGTGTGCTGGGCTGCAGCAGCATGCGGGGGAGAGGACACAGGAGAGGGGGAAAGATCCCTGCTGCCACATGTGACCCCTCCCACCCCCCAGTGGGGGGGGCGGCACACAAGTGGGGGCATAGAATAAACTGGGGAGGGGCATCATACACACAAGGAGAGGAGGAGGGATGGAAGCTTTCTGGCTCTTCAGCGCCCCCACCTCTGCGGCGCCTGGGCGCAGTGCACCCCAGGCACCCGCCCAGGATCGGCCCTGCCTTCTCACCTAGACATACCACCTATACTTGTAATGATCTATTTCTTGTCGATAACTGTTGCTGTAGCAGATGTCCTCCTCCACCATTGCAGACACTGTATTACCTGGTCAGATGACGCTGCCATTTTCATTTCCGTGGAGGAGTAGGACTCCTGCTCACCTGTACACATAAGGAGTTGTAATTCAAAAGTTATATCTGAACCCTCTAACACTCAAATGTTTAATCAACACCTCAGGGAATACTTTGACATCAATGCTCCCTCTTCTGGTGATCCTTTCTTAATGTGGAATGCCTATAAGCGTACATGAGAGGAATTATCCTCCAATGCTGCACCCAAGCTAAAAGACGGTACTCTCAATGCTTGAACACAATATTCCGGAGGCACTTAAAAAGGCCCACCCCAACCCCAAGCACTCTTTCACCCTCTCTAAACTCTGACCAGAGGCCTTTAATTTGAGCAGTTTGACAAGTCAGCTAAAGCCCTGAAGTTAAGCACTATTCTAGTGGTATCAGAATGAATAGATTGTTGGCCCATAGACTGAAAGCCCAATGGGTTAATCTCACATCTTATTAATCCTTGTACCAACCACAAAATAATGAATCCCCAAGATATTACTAACTCTTTTGCTGACTATTACAGCTCCCTACAAAATCTCAAAGGTGACCCCTTTACTCCCCAACCTATCCCTCCAGCTATTGACAGTTTTCTAGCTCAGCTGCAGCTCTCATCCTTATCTAAGGATCACCTTTCTAAACTTAATGTCCCATTCTCTGAAGAGGAAATCATCAAAATGATAGATTCCCTACTGAATGGCAAATCCCCAGACCCCCATGGCTTCACAAATTATTCTTACAAGCCATTTAAAACACAATTAGGACCTCATTTGCAAAACATCTTCCAGCTAGCTGCCACACAGGCATCCTTCCTCCCTGAGATGTTGAAGGCATATGTGGTACCTATACCTAAGCGTGACAAGGAAGTGATGTCCCAAGCCAAATTTAGTCCCATATCCTTACTTAATCTTGATGTTAAAATAGATGCACGGTTATTAGCAGGCCACCTGTTTGACATCCTTCCAGACCTAGTGAAACCTGACCAAGCAGGATTTATTAAAGGAAGACAGACATCTGATTCCACCAGGAGAATTGTCAATCTCCTACTCCTGGCTGGCACATTATCTGCTCCTCTCTTTGTTTGCCGAGAAGACATTTGACGGGATCCACTGGAACTATATGTAGAAAGTGTTAGCAAAATTTGGCTTTCAGGGTTCAATTCCCACAGCTATCCTGGCCCTCTACTCTTGTCCCTCTGCTCAGGTGTATACTGCCAACCTTCTATTTAAACCCATTAACATCACAAATGGTACTTGTCAGGGTGTCTCCTTTCTCCCTCCACATTTAATCTACAAATTGAGCTCCTGGCTGAAGCTGTACATTCACACCCCCAGATCCAAGGCTTCCACATAGGCCAGTCTACCCATACAATTAATCTATTCGCCAATTACATTATTTTACTCATCTTTATTCATCCAGCTACTTCCTTACTCCCTACTCACCAACTCCTATCACAATTCAGCTCAATTTCTTACTACAAGGTGAATTACCCCAATCTCTGATTCTTGACCTGAATGTCCCTAAGGCACACAGACAGTCCCTACAAGCTTTGTTCCCATACACATTGAGCTCTCATGGTGTTCCATACTTGGGTATCACCCTTACTCCATACTAGTGTTGGGCGAACGGTTTGGGCTGAGCATAATTTTGGTCTGAACATTTGCTGTTTGGCCATTCAGCGAACACTCGATATAACAGGGTGTTCGACCATTTGTTCAGGGGGTGAAGCCCCACAATGCACTGTGCACTGCACAGTGCATTCTAAGCCCTGGTTGGCTGAATGAAGGCTTTTCCCAATCAGGGCCCAGAGCACGATTAAAGCCATGATTGGAGAAAGTAATGATGGCTGTGCCCAGTCATGGTTCATTGCTCATAGACCCACCCCACACTATAATAGGCTCCTTCCCAGAGTTGCCTTTTGTTGTATGATGTTGGAGTGGAGATAGATAGAAAAGGGCTCTGTTCATTTCTACAAGTGATTTAGTGTGCTATAGTGTGCTATTGTGATTCTATTGTGAATGTAGAGTGTTAGTGTAGTGTGCCTATAGAGAAAGTGCAGCATTAGTGTAGTGCGACCTTCCTTTTTTACTTTACTTTTTTTACTTTTACTGCAGTATATTGTAGTGCGTCAGTGCACTTTTACTGCATTATATTGTAGTGCATCAGTGCACTTTTACTGCAGTATATTGTAGTGCGTCAGTGCACGTTTATATTATATATTGTAGTGTGTCAGTGGAGTGTGTCTGCGTAGTGCCGTGCTTTACACCACTTTACATAACAGTGCTGTACACCCCCTCACTTTTTTTTGGTTACTGAGTGCCACCCTTAAGTTAAAGTGCACCAAACACCACTTCCCATTGAATAAAGTGCATCCAATTACACATTTCCCTGTCTCTATTACATTTTGGTAATACGTTTCCCCATCCTGTCTGGGATGCCAACAAGGAGAGGCAGACCTTTCTGTGCCACTGTGAGGGGGCCAGCAGTGTCCACAGGCAAATATGGACATGGTCTGTCGTCAGGCAGGGCACCATTTTCTTTGTTTAGTAATGTTGCTCTTGCTATCCAGCCACAGCATGCAGAGGAGTTAGTGGACTGGCTTACTAAACCATCCTCATCCTTCTCATTCTCTATCACCCAAGCAGAGACTATTGCACAGTCCATGGCAGCTGCGGGAGTGGCTTATTCTGCCTCCTTGTCCACGGCTACTCCTGCCATAGCCTTAGCATCATGCATGGAGGAGTCAGCTCAGTTATTTGAACACAGCGTCGGCCACTTGCTCCTTGATGATGCACAGGCTGTAATTCATTCAGGTGTTGGTTCTGACTCTGAGGTTGAGGAGGGTAGGAACATGACCCTAGAGCGAGGGGAGAGCACTGATAAACAACAAATTGGCAGTCATAGAAAATTGAGAGCCTCAAAAAGACTAGTGTGTACATAGATTGAGTGCCAATGTCCAGATTGATAGGTGGAAAGATGAACGATTGGACCTGCCCCAGTATCAAATTGGCAGTCATGTTCTCCCAGCCACAGCGTATTCCAAGTTGGCTCCAGTGATGATGAAGATAGAGAGGATGATGATGATGAGGTCACTGATGTGGCTTGGGTGCCGGATAAAGCAGAGGAGGAAAGTGAAGGTGAGGCAAAACCCCAACAAGGCAGGATGTCCTCCAGAGGCAGCCATCATAGAAGAGTAGCGAGCAGCCACTCTATTACTTCAGATTGTGAAGCTGTTATCTCCCGAATCACTTCCCACAGCTTCAGGACAATTAATAAGGCCACACACTGTGCGAAACACTTGGAACTAACTCAATAAAAATCCCTGCATTGGTATTTTATGCCATTAAGACTGGCCCAGATCTCTCCTGCACAATCCTCTCTTTGTTGGCGAGGCTGCAGTTAAATGGGAAATCTTATTCACATGTATTGGTCCTGCAGGTGTATTATGAGCTTCTGGAAAAAAGTATCTCAAATAATCTCTGAGATTATAGGTGTAATAATTCCTCCCACCCCACACTTGGTGATCCAGAATCTAGACATCGAAACTGTGCCCCACAGTTTGTGCACTGTAGTAACGCAACTACTTATCACTGCCAGACTCACGATTGCCAAACATTGGAAAGCCCAGGATGCCCTTAACACATCTGAGGTAGTGGCTCTTACTAAATTTCAACCATTCCTCAGAGCGCACCTTGTCCGCTTGGAGTGGGCAAACAAATATCTTTTATTCTCTATGGGAACCCTGGTTTAGTTGGATTGCTGATTCTTACACTGTTACTATCATCCATGCGTACCCGCCAAAGGCAGTTTGTTTGAATATTACTTAAAATCCAATAAAGAGCTAATGTTAAAAAATAAAAAAGAAAAGAAATAAAAAATGTAAATGATCAAATGACTACATAAATTTAGGCCAAATGTATTCTGCTATATACTTTTGGGGAAAAATATACTAATAAGCGTATACTGATTGGTTTACGCAAACATTATAGCGTCTACAAACGAAGATATATATACTGAAATTTTTATTTATTTTTTTATTTTTTATACTAGTAATGGTGGCAATCAGTGACTTATAGCGGGACTGTGATAGTGTGGCAGGCAGTCTGACACTAACTGACATTAACTGACACTTTGTGGGAACCAGTGACACTAATACAGTAATCAGTGCTAAAAACATGTACTGTAACTGTACTAATGACACTGGCTGGAAAGGGTTTAACATATAGGATGATCAAAGGGTTAAATGTGTGCCTAATTAGTGTTTATGTGTATACTATGAGGTACTTTTACTAAGGAATGTGCTGATGTCACGTACCTGGTTAGTGAGCCTGACGTGAAGAAGAAGGCCTCTCGTACAGCTCTGGCTAGGGGCCACTGGTAGTGAGACAGCAGTCACAGGAGCACAGCGAGGTATGATTGCCTGTGACCAGTCCATTAGTCTGCATGGCTGGCAGAAGTAGGCAGGTGAATGTGGCAGCAGAACAGGCTGGTGGCAGTTGAGCTGGCATGAAGCTTGGCTGATGGCAGACAGTGTATATGCAGCAGGAAGCAGCAACATGCATGCACTTGCTGAGCTAAAGAGCTGTAGAAAACTGGATGAGCAGGATGCAGGGTCAAAAAAGCTGGGTTGGTAATGCCCAATAGACAGCAGGCAGCAGGATAGCCAAGCCAGCAATGGGAGGTAAATCAGGCAAGAACAAGAGGCAGAAGTATAATCCAGAGAAGAGGTCAGGGCAGGAAGCAGATGAATGAAGGTCAGGAACAAGTCAGGTCAGGATTAGAGGTCAAATACAGGAATCAGGAAAGAGCACACAGAAGCTGTAGACCAAACAGCAATGAGCCAATACTGCAGCCTGTTTAAATATCTCATTTGGTGCCAGCATTGGTGACAGGCATGCGTCTGGATGCTCGAATGCCTACATCCATGCACGTCTGCCCATCCAGTTGCCAGCCTGCACATATGCATATGTATGCACCAGGAAACTTAATTTGCACTATGGGCAAGCCTTTCCTGACAGGCGGTTTAAAAAACAGCACATCCCCACTGAAAAGACAGAGCTCTGTATTATTTACATTGACAGAGCTCAGTCCTGTCTTCCTCCTCGCCGGTCAGAAGGTGCCGGCGGTCAACCATTGGCCGGCACCTGCTGGTCGGCTTGTGCTGTGACTAATCTCAGCACAGCCTGCTTGCCCCATACCCAGAAATGCAGAATCACTATATGTATTCCATTTGTATATAATCATGATTCTGCGCAAAGCAGCCACCCTGTAGCAGTAAAGCTACATGTGCCGGTCAGAAAGTGGTTAAGCTAGTCTGTAATTTGTTTTTGGACAGTTGCTGTTTGGAGAAAGACAGGAAACATATGGCTGTAAGATTTGATTTTAGGTTTAGTTTTTGCTCCTGTCTGCTCTTTCCCATGGCCATGGAATCCCCCTTCCCCTTCATTTTATGCTGTCAATAGGTTGCTGAGCACCTGGGAGTCTGGATATGTTATTTAAAATGCTCGTAAACCTCTGACATGAAATATAAACAAAGCATATCCCTCTGTAGTGTGTACTTGCCTCAAACCAGAGCACTAAGTGTCATTTCTGTCTGCTGCCTCCTTCTTCTGCTATCAGCATGAGTCACTTCTGACAAGTTTTCCCAACTTGTTTTCATTTTTGTCAGAAAAATTATGATGGAGAGGGAATTCCAGCAGATTGACAGCTTCAGATCTGTTCCTGTGTGCTGTTTGAAGGGGAGTGCCTCTTCCCTCCAATCAGCTCTCAGAGTTTTCCTTACTGAGCTCTGCAGAGTAACTACAGCTCTCCGTCCCCTGAACCCTGACAAGCTTTATAAATTCTGGACTTTGAGTGGATGAAGAGAAGACTGCACATAAACAGATACAACTTATGTAGGAGGTGCTCCCCACCAAGTCGATTAAAAAAAAAAAATGTTTTATTACATGTCCCCCCAGGACAGTGTCCAGCTCCCAATGCCATTTATTTTACAATCCCTTGCTTATTAGCCTAGAAAATGACCATCACTGTTTTTTAACATTACACTCCCCGTTGACTTGAGTGAAGTTCAGGCTTGGCCAAACTTGCTTTAAACCAAGCCCAGTATGCTTAGCTCATCTAGAGATAAACCAAACACATCTGTTTTTGATTCTAACAGGAATCAGCTAACATCAACCATACTAGGCAATAGAGTTTGGTGAACAGCTCGGGCCAGGCCAAAGTTCAGCCCAAACATCGCCAGATCACCTATTCGACCAATACCCGAATTTACAGGGCATTCTGCAAATGTTCGCCCCAACGAGCGCCCTGCAATGCACTGCATGCTGCAAAGTGTATTCTGAGCCTTTGCCCAATCAGGGTGCAGTGAATAGCTAGTTGTTAACCACTTCAACCACGGAAGGATTTTCCATGTTAGGACCAGAGCACATTTTGCGATTCGGTACTGCGTCAATTTAATTGACAATTGTGCGGTCGTGCAACGTTGTATCCAAACAAAATTGATGTCCTTTTTTCCCCCATAAATAGAGCTTTCTTTTGGTGGTATTTGATCCCCTCTGCGTTACTTCTGATCACCGCTATAAACAAAAAAAGCGTCAATTTTGAAAAAAAACAATATTTTTATCTTTTTGCTATAATACATATAAAAAAAATATAAAAAAAAATGTATTCATCAGTTTTGGCCGATATATATACTTACACATATTTGTGGTGAAAAAAAAGCTCATTTATGCCGCTTCTACTTTTCTTTTACTAGTAATGGCGGCGATCTACGATTTTTATTGGGAATGCGATATTGCGGCGGACATGTTGGACATTTTTGACAATTTTTTGGGACCACTGACATTTATACAGTGATCAGAGCTAAAATTAGCCACTGATTACTGTATAAATGTCATTGGCAGGGAAGGGGTTAACACTAAGGGGGCGATCTAAAGATTAACTGTGTTCCCTTGGCGTGTTCTAACTGTAGGGGGGATGGGCTGGCAGGGGCATGAGAGATCTAACTGATCCCAAATACAGGGATCAGTAGATCTCTGTCATGCTGCCTGTCAGAATGGGGAACCGCCATGTTTACATCGGTGGTTCCCCGTTCCTCCTGTGTAGTAAGCGATTGCGGGATGCCGGCGGACATCGAGTCTGCCCGACCCGCAGACACGCTGAGGGAGTGTGCGGTGGGCACGAGAGCGCGCTGGAGGCTACACACGCTCGCCCCCTATCCGCGCCTGCGTGAATCGCCATTTATAGATGCCGATTCGCATTACGTTGCCACTCTGCAGCAGTAAATCTACGCAACATGGTCTGGAAATGGTTGAGGAGGGGGCTGGGAAGACAGCCGTGGCAACCTTAACAACCAATGAGTCATAAGTTGTCAATGGGCTTCCCGCTAACAGCTGAATAAAAAAAAAACATTGCCGCAATTAAAAAGTAAAAAAAAAACTGCATGGGGTCCCCTCAGTCTGGAAACCCCATCCCAAAATTAAAAAAAACGGCAAGGGGTCCCCTCCAAAATCCATACCAGACCCCTATCCAAGCGTGCAGCCTGGCAGGCCAGGAAGGGGGGGGGGGGGTGAGCGAGTGCCCCTTATGTTATTGAGTATGGGGTACATAACCCTACCCATTTACTAAAAAAGTGTAAAAATAAATAAAAACAGGAGACAGTTTTGGACTAACCTTTAATAATACCTTTATTAAAAATAAACAAAACAGTGTTCCCTGTTGTAGAACCATCGGCACTTATGAGGCTCGCCGCCCCACTAGACCCGAAAAGAAAGAAAAAATGCTCAGCCATCAACTAAGGCAAACAGCCAAATGCCTGGCTTGCCATTTGACAGTTCTTATATAGGTAAGGCTGGGGCCACCTGGCGACGTCACCAGACGGCACCGCCCCCTTGTGATGTCACTGACCCAGCATGCACTATTTACTATGTACCCCATACTCATTCACATGGGGGGGCTGGGATCTGGGGGCCCCTTTTTTAAATGATTCCAATAAGCCCCCCATGCAGATCCTTACAACTACAGCCCAGGGTTGTGGGGAAGAGGCACTCGTCCCAGGCAACATGGAGACAGGGTGCTTTGGGGTGGGGGGGTTAAGGGCATGTGGCCTAGTATAGTTCAAGAGGGGGTGCTTGCTCGTCCCCCCCTTTCCTGACCTGCCAGGCTGAATGTTCAGATAAGGGTCTGGTATGGATTTGGAGGGGGACCCCATGCCATTTTTTTTATACTTTTTAATTACCAGTAATGTTTTTTTTTTATATTCAGCTGTCAGCGGGGAGCCCATTGACAGCCGATGACTCATTGGTTGTTAAAGATTCTGAGACCGGCTTCCCGGCCCACTCCTTAACAACCAGCTATTCACTGTACCCTGATTGGGCAAAGTTTTGCCAAATTAGGGCTCAGAATGTACTGTGCAGAGCAGTGCATTGCAGGACGGGTACATAGTAAATGCTGGGTCAGTGACCTGACAAGGGGGCGGTGCCACCAGGTGATGTCACCAGTTGGCCCCGCCCTCACCTAAATAAGAACTGTAAAATGGCATGCCAGGCATTCAGCGGTTTGTCTTAGTTGATGGCAGAACATTTTTGTTTTCGTTTTTGGGTCCAGTGGTGTGGCGGGCGTCGTGATTGATGATGGTTCTACATCGGGGGGAACACTGTTTTTTATTTTTAATAAAATAATTGTCAGAAACTGCCTCCTGGTTTTATTTATTTTTACACTTGTTTGATGAATGGGTAAGGGTATGTGAAATATGCTTGATTGATAGTAGGTTTGGCGCTGCTTAGAATTTTAGTTTTCAAAAGCGTTAATGGTGTTATATGCCGTAAATTGCCATAAATTACACATGCCTTGATTATTAGAAGTGACAACGTTAATTTAAATGAAGGTGACCAGTGCTTTTTTAAATAAAATGTATGTTTTTGGTGGGTAAATTAAATGCTCATGTTATGACAAATAATTTCC
The DNA here is from genome assembly GCA_018402905.1 of Glandirana rugosa. Lineage (NCBI taxonomy): Eukaryota > Metazoa > Chordata > Amphibia > Anura > Ranidae > Glandirana > Glandirana rugosa. The sequence goes on from BLSH010206778.1 coordinate 38,149, forward strand.
TAATATGCATACATTATTGCACAAAAATTCAATAAAAGTGACTTGTGCTTTAAAAATAAATATAAAAGGTCCTTGAGGTATACACAATCTCTAATGATTTCAAGGTGCTCTAATAGGTAAACATAATTTTCAGACCTATAAAGTGATCATTACTCAGAAAAACATCAACTGGACAGTCCTTGTGATCAGTGCTCGGAAAACAACAATTGGACAATCCTTATTAAATGCAAACTTCTTTGCATAAAAGAATAAATTTGAAAAATGAAAATGAAAAAATTATACAAATGAATAAAGAAGTTTGTCAAATATTAAGGTGACTGGTCCTCTTTATTCCATGCAGAAAATCGTGCTTGTGCTTATGATTTTACTCTATGGTAATCCACTCACCAGAAAGAAGTCCCCACTAGGTGGTGCCCCACATTCACAGTTTAACCACTTCAGCCCCGGAAGGATTTCCAGCTTTAGGACCGGAGCCCTTTTTGCGATTCGGCGCTGCGTCGCTTTAACTGACAATTGCGCGGTCGTGCGACGTTGTACCCAAACGAAATTTGCGTCCTTTTTTTCCCACAAATAGAGCTTTCTTTTGGTGGCATTTGATCACCACTGCGTCATTTCTGATCGCCGCTATAAACAAAAGAAGAGCGACATTTTTGCAAAAAAACCCAAATTTCTTACTTTTTCCTAAAATACAAATCCAAAAAAAAAATATAAAAAAACATTTTTTTCACCGTTTTTGGCCAATTTATATTCTTCCTCATATTTGCGATAAAAAAAATCGCAATCGGCGTTTATTGATTGGTTTGCGCAAAAGTGGTCACGTTTACGGATGATGAGAATTCATTTTTGGGGTTTTTAATTTTTTTTTATTTTTTACTAAAAATGGCGGCGATCTGCGATTTTTTGCGGTACTGCGATATTTCAGCGGATATGTCCGACCATTTTGACACTTTTTTGGGACCATTGGCATTTATACAGCGATCAGTGCTATAAAAATGCACTGATTACTGTGTAAATGCCATTGGCAGTGAAGGGGTTAACCTGCAGGGGGCGCGCTAAGGGTTAACTATGTTCCCTGGGCGTGTTCTTACTGTATGGGGGACTGCCTATCTGGGGAAGGGAAGTTATCACAGCCTTCACGTAAAGGAAGGCTGTGATCACAGCCCTTCCCCCTCACACAGAGCGGAGGTCCGTGTTTACATACACGGACCTCCGCTCATTCGCTCCGGGGGGGCCATCGCGGGTGGCCGGCGGCAATCGAAGCCGCCGCACCCGCTCCCCGGCCCCCCTGGACACAGTGAGTGCGCGGGCGCGCCTCCGGCGGCGCGCGCGCTCACCAAACTCGTTCCCGCAG
>BLSH010206778.1:75315-94061 GCA_018402905.1 Glandirana rugosa
TGAAGTTCACCATAGTTGTAGTTTGATCAGAGACTTGATGAAACCAGACTCAAACTATACTGAACTCCAGGGATCTGGAGTTCTAATGTGTCCGTAACGAAGTTCAGTGTAGTTTCAACGTACTGAAAGTTCAGTGTGTTCACACTTACCCCGAATTCAGTTTCCACAATAGGACTTTCATTACGTCAAACGGGTGTTGTGACAGGGTTAAAGTCCCTTACGGACACATTATAACTCTCGATCCTTGGAGTTCAGTGTGGTTTCATCATGTCCCTGATGAAACTTCAACCACGGTGAACTTCATCGTGTCTGTACTTATCAAAGTCCTCCTACGATGACAATTTCAGACCCCTCCATGATTTCTAAGTGGGAGAACTTGCAAAATAGCAGGGTGTTCAAATACTTATTTTCCTCACTATATATATATATATATATATATCCAAGAGAGGGTTGCTTATATACACTCCTTTTACACTTGGCAGACTTTTCCTGAAACTATTCATGTCTGTGCTACTTCAAGTGGCACCAACTTCAAAGTAGTCCCTGTACTACTTTGGTGTGACTTGAGGTTCCTAGCTCTCAATATTACACAGGCATTCCCTGAAATTGGGACAGTGTTGTGGGCAAACTGCATTACTTTCAGGATAACACCTTTGACTTAAGCCCCATTCACACTTGTGTGACTTGAAAGTCATGCAACTTTGATGTGACTTGAAGCAATGCCTGTGTAATCTTGAGGTCTAGGGACCTCAAGTCATATCAAACTCAGACCAAAGTAGTTCAGAGACTAGTTTGATGTTGATACCACTTGAAGTCAGACAGCTATGAATGCTACTCATTAGAAATTGTGGGGTCCAACTTGACAGGCGACTTTGCAGTCCCAAGTCGCAGGACAAGTTGCACAAGTGTGAAAGGGGCCTTAGATATCCACCCAAAAGTGGAAGCTCTGGTTATCTCTCTCCTCCCCCTTCTGATGCCACGTTTGGCACCTTTTTGAGGGGGGGTGGGTACCTGTTATGGACATTTACCTGTCCCCACTTCTGACAGACCTCACTGCAGCGAGGTATGGCAGAAATTTGTCACCCCTCCTCCTTCCCTGCTGCCAGGCCATTGAGAAAGTGCAGTGCCCTTTGTGCATGAGCAGTAGGGAATCTGCAATGGAGGCAACAGCACCTGAGAGCCAATGGAAACATGGGCTGGGGTGCCAACATCACTGGTTTTCAGGACAGTGTCCTAATAATTAAAGTCAGCAGTTGCAGGATGTGTAGCTGCTGACTTGTACATTTTCAGTGGTGGGGGGCTGAGGCACCACTTTAATATCAGCTTGGTTACCTAGATTGGTGAGCTGGGATTGAGCCCCAGCTATCACATGGTACTTGGGCTTATCTCAACAACCTGTACCATGTGAGTAGCTTCAGCTAATCACAGATCAGTAGTAATCCCAGCTGACATGAATGTCAAACAATTCTGACTGTTCAAAGTTTGGCTGGTACAATGGTTTGTATGGTATCAGCAAGCCTGCATGATGCATTTAAACAAGGCTATCTAACTCACAGAGTAGTTCAATGGTATGGATGGTATCACCTTCTGAAAGCTTGCATTGTACTCAGCATTATATGCTGAAAATATGCGAACGCATATTTACCAATTAGCCAATGCACATCAGTTATTGCTTCCATACTATGAATTATTTAAATGCATGCAATGGTATGTACAGATTCATTAATATTATGATGTGGAGTTGGAATAATCACACACTAGTTAACGTGCCAGCAGTTAGTTTGTAGAGAATTAACAGAATACAAGATTAGTAAATGTATTTTCTTTGGCTGGTTGTAATCAACTCTATAGTGTAGTGGTTTCTTCTAATACCTTCAAAGGTTACAGCTACAGGTTTGGATCCTACAGATGTCATCAATACACCTTGCATTGTACTCAGCATTATATTCCGAAAATATGAGAAGGCATATTCGCCAATTAGCTGATGCCTATCAGTTTGTTACCATACTATGAACTATTTCAATGCATGCAATGGTATATACATATTCAATAATATTATGGTGTGGAATTGGAATAATCACACACTAGTTAACGTGCCAGCAGTTAGTTTGTAGAGAATTAACAGAATACAAGATTAGTAAATGTATTTTCTCTGGCTGGTTGTGGTCAACTCTATAGTGTAGTGGTTTCTTCTGATACCTTCAAAAGTTACAGCTACAGGTTCGGATCCTACAGATGTCATCACCACACCTTACAGTGTACTCAGCTTTATGTTTTCCATTTTTCTGTGGTAGTTCCCATGAACTTTTTCAAGCAAATCATGTTCATAAAAACCTTCAATGGATTCTTCAGGTTCAAGCCCAATTGACATCATCTATTCCCACATATGCTGATTAAGAAGGCATATTTGCGGCAATAACATGATTTTGCATTTGCATGATCACCCAGTTGATATGCTAATTGACTTGAATGGGCGTTATTTTTAGGCATCGCACAATCGCATATTCGCAATAAAGTGAAATAGGGAGTTCTCTATTTACAGGGAACTCCATCTGTGCTATCTCCCCCATATTTATACTCTGTCTCTTTCCTGTATAGGTCCAGTAAACTTATTACTAGATTTTTAAATCAATGATGGACCATTTTAGGAAGTTTTATGATAACACGGTAAGCCATATAGACAGGACATTTTAGTAGTTTGATATGGATGCGACCTGTTATTGGCTCATCTTTTTTGTAATGTGCTAGGTGGCCTCAGTGGACATATGCTAGCTCCTGAGGGGGTAGCCTGGCTTGGCCTACAGTTGCTGAATGAAAATATGGCAACACTGACCATGTATTGCTATTAATATATGGCTAGATCAGTTTGTTTTTTTGATGCAACATACAATTGTCACGCTTACCCTTAGCACAGGTGGTCAGAAACTATAGCTGGCTTCTGTGTTCTTTAACTATAGCAGCCCCTTTACCATAAGGCAAACAGGCCTACAGGTATTCCATTGCCCCCAGGACTTATACACAATGCTTTAGTGCCTGGCTACTATGCCAGGGCAGGCGTGAACTGAGTACAGCAAACAGGTACTTGAGGTTCATAGACAGACAGAGTGGCTCAATGACAGTCCAGGTACAAGGCAGCCAAGGTTCAGAATAGTCAGGGTCAAACCCATATTCAAAAGGCAGGCATCATTTTGAGCATGTTTGATATCCAATCTGAGTTCATTAACAAGGGAATCCATATTAACAGACAGGACAGACAAACAGGGAGCTTGAGCACGTGTTACAAATGCTATCACAAGCATGAGACTGCAGGCTTGGCTGCTGAGACCAACAGCTATCAAGGAGCAGGAGCCCTATACACTCCTGACAATAATGTAAGTGCGATATAGATTATGCAACAACTTGGTGTTTTAGTCACCATAAGAATGTACGCTTAATAGTTTAATAATCTGATTATATTGTAGATATGTTATGCCCCGTTTCCCCAAAGGAAGAAGTTTTCTCCAAAATGCGTCGGGTATGTTTTGGTCTAATATTGAAGCAGATTACGTTGAAAAAAAATGGCAGATAATAATGGGTAACCATGGACAATGGGATATCTTGAACAATATATTATGTTGTGCTGTATATGTATACCAATACCAGTTGTGTTGTTATTTTATAATGTTTTACTTTTTTTTGTATTATAATAAAGATTGGTACCTATTGCCTTTTATCATAAGCTTTGTACAAAGCATATAAAGTTCCTAAGGGGGGAAATGCATTCTACTTATTAAATGTAAATTTTCCTGTGGAAAAACAAATTAGTCTGGAAAACTTTAAATTATATTTGATGTGTATGATGATGCACTTAATTCTAACTTTTTCCCACAGTCTGGTATTAAAATACAAATAACTGTAAATTGCATGTATTACATATCTTGTTCCATTATGCATGTACAGACTGTTGAAGTGCTAACAGTACCAAATGGGTAATATCTAAATTTTGCTGGCAGCCACCTTATTATCTCCAGTGGTTTACTGTCACGGTCCTGGTGGTGGAGTCTGGCGTGTGCAGGGAACAACCACTCTTGCGCACCCGATTCAGGGGTCCCTGGTAGAGCAGACAGAGGACCCGTGAGTGCGGGATGGCACGAGGGCCGGATGGTCACTGAAGGTGGTGATGTGAGGCTCCGGATGGTCGTGCAAGTCAGAAGAGTGGTCGTTCAGGCGGGGTCGGCAACTGGCAGGCAGGCAAGGTACAAGGGGTTCAGGCGGAGAGTGGTCAAGTCCAAGCAGGGTTAGTTAACAGACTGGCAGCAAAGGTACAGAAGGGTCAGGCAAACGGATGGTCGTGGATAGCCGGGGTCGGTGCTGGCATATAGGTAGCAGGTCAGAGCAAGCTGGGTCAGTACACAGGAACAGGAACTAACCAGGAAGCAGGTTACAGGCAGGAGAGCTGAGGCTCACAGGTACTCAGACGCTGTAGAACGGACAGCACTTGCTACTGTAAACAGGAAGTTTAAATAGAGCTGCTTCTCAGCAACTAGAGGAAACTACAATCAACTGCAATTAACCCTCCAAATAGTCTTCTTCTAACATTTACAGTCATCTATAAATGACAATGGAAATTTTCACTGCCATAAACTAACATGTCAACATCGCCAAATATTTACTTTATGAATCCGGCACAACGGGTGCTTCAAATGTCTGCAGACAAAAAATATAATACATGTTGTTTGCACAATGAACAGCACTTTTCTACCTTAAAGCAGAAATAAAGAATCAGAAATGCAGGAAGACAGAAATTGTACTGACCACTGTAATTTTTCTGTTAAAGCAGTCTTCTGGGTGTTTGAGTACCATGCACTCTAAAAAAACCAAACACTATCAGTAATTTACACATCCCTTCCCCTTCTCTGAGATACAAGTCTGTGTGAAGAAACCTGTGCTGAGGGGAGGCCCTATTACTCAGCTCTGCTAACACAAAACAAAAAAAAGAACACAAAAAGCAGTATATTAAAGCATTTCCAAACAAAAATCAGCCATAAATCAAAACATGCAGTTGTATAGGAATACAAAGAGAAACAAGAGATATTAATAAGGCTTTAAATATAACATTTGTGAAAAAATATGTTAGGTTTGTGATTTTTTTTTTGTTTCTTTGTTTAATGCTGTTTTCGTTTTACAATTGTAATTATATTATAAATAGACATGTGTCAAGTAAGGCTACAGTAGCCTAGAGCCTGGTTGTGAACCAGTAATGTCTTTCTTGATAAAACCGAACTCGGGGGAACTTGAAAAGTCTCCCTTGCAGTGGGGCTGTATCCACACTGCAAGTGCTACTGCTTTTTTTTGGACTAGAAGGCATAGAAAGAGGATTTACTTACCTGAACCTTCCCCTCTTCCATGCTGCTAGACTAGTCCCCACAGCATCTTCTCCCTCTTGCTCCAGTGCTCTAAGGTTCTGATGTTATCAAGACTGATGCAGGGTCCTACATTGGACATGATGATTCAGAGGGAAAATCCACACCTGGAACATGGGGAAGCAGGGGATCGAGTAAGTAAAAGTGCTTTTCCTCTCCCCCAGAATAAAAGTTAACTTTTGCAGCGCATTTGCATCTCCACTGCAAGGGAGAATTTTCAGATTTCTCAGAGTTGGGCTTTAACCACTTGACCTTTTGAAGATTTACGGCACTGTGTTAATTTAACTGACAATTGGTCATGCAATCTATGTCATTTTTTCCCCACAAATAGAGTTTTCTTTTGGTGGTATTTGATCACGATTTTCTTTGCACTATAAACTAAAAAACGACTGACCATTTTGAAAAAAATCCCATTTTTTACTTTCTGGTAAAAAATGCATCCTATAAAAAATTTAAAATAATCAAATTTCTTCATAAATTTAGGCCAATATGTATTCTGCTGTATGTTTTTGGTATAAAAAAATCCCAGTAAGTGTATATTGATTGGTTTACGTGAATGTTGTAGCATCTACAACAAACTATGGGATAAACTGTATTTGTGGAATTTTTTTTATATCAGTAATGGTGGTGATCGGTGACTTATAGCGGGGCTGTTGTATTGTAGCAGATTATTGGACACTTACTGACACTTTTGACACCTTGCAGGAACCAGTGACACGAATACAGGGATCAGTGCTAAAAATATTCACAGTCACTATACTAATAGCATTGGCTGGGAAGGGGTTAAACATCTAGGGCAGTCAAAGGGTTAACTGTGTGCCTAGTCAGTGTTTTTGTGTATACAGTGTGCTGCTTTTTGTAGGGAAAGAGGTCAATTCTAGCCTTTGCTTTGCAAAGACACAGGATCCTCCCTGTCAGAATTAAGATAAGCCTTGTTTACATGGGCATATCTCAGTTATGTGTGTTTTACTATCGATCAGCAGGTGCCGGAGGACATCAAGTCCCTGGGAAGCGCAGATCAGCTTTTACTGTGAATTATCTCAGCAGAAGCAGCCCACATGCCCCCTGCAGGTGGAAGTGCAGGATCACGTATATATACACGATCCTGTGCATAGCTGCCACACTGTAGCTGTAGGTAAACCCTAGCTGCATAATATTTCCATTGTGCAAAATCACCATTTATCGTAAATATTTGCCAGTGTTTTTTATTTAGAAAAGTATGTTTTTATCCTTTTTCAGCATTTTCTACTTACATGCACTCATTCCAGCAATGGTTGCATGCCATGTTTCAGCTTGAGCTTCCTGGTGGTGACAACAGTGGACCTCAGCATAGTCTCCACAGGAAGAACATATGACTCTGTGAAAATTGAAAGCAGGAGGACAGGTACAGAGCCTTATCATCTTATAACAGGAAGCGCCTTAACAAGGACCTTCATAGTAGGATTACAAAGTATTTTTTTGGAAGTTGTTGAATTAAACATATTAAAAATAAATTCCAAAATGATAATAACATATTTAAGTGTTTAAGATATTTTAGTGATTGGGTTAACATCTATTTTTTTTTTTTTGTTATAAAATATGAAGGAGAAATACTAAAGGAAGAAATGGTAAACACAATTTATCAGCTAAAGTAATGGTCAGCAAATAATCACTTTCTGACATTGCATCTTTCCTGCAGAACATTAGTGATCAGCACAATCTTCTTGGCAAAATGCCTTATAAATTAGCATAAACATAACATTCTTATTTTCTTTCATATTTTTAACAGTACATGTAGATGTCATTATAGCACAAACACTGACTTGCTTAATAATTTACATTCATATTATGGAATAACATATAACAACCAATTCTTTTCAAATGTGCACACATACAGAATTTTTAAAATGTGTAATAGATTGAACCTGAAAAGAAAACAATCATAAATTCATCATTGTCTTGGCAGGCTAGAGGCAACAACACCCATCTGCTGAAAACCTAAAAATGTAATGGTACCAAGCAGAATTAGGGTAGAATATCTAATATGCGTTTATCAGAAATGAGAGAAAATAACACAAAGGTTATATTTTAAATAATTATACTAACAAACCAATTATATATATATATATATATATATATTAGAATTCTCTGTTTGAAAATGTTTCTATATAAACTATATACAGTATCTCACAAAAGTGAGTACACCCCTCATATGTTTGTAAATAATTTATTATATCTTTTCATGTGATAACACTGAAGAAATGATACTTTGCTACAATGTAAAATACTACAATGTAATGTCTAAATCGCTGCAACAAAAGTGAGTACACCCCTAAGTGAAAATGTCCAAATTGGGCACAATTAGCCATTTTCCCTCCCCAGTGTCATGTGACATGTTAGTGTTACAAGGTCTCAGGTGTGTATGGGGAGCAGGTGAGTTAAATTTGATGTTATCACTTTCACTCTCTCATTCTGATCACTGGAAGTTCAAGATGGTACCTCATGGCAAAGAACTCTCTGAGAATCTGAAAAAAAGAATTGTTGCTCTACATAAAGATGGCCTAGGCTATAAGAAGATTGCCAAGACCCTGAAACTGAGCTGAAGCATAGTGGCCAACACCATGCAGCGGTTTAACAGGACAGGTTCCACTCAGAACAGGCCTTGCCAAGGTCGATCAAAGAGGTTGAATGCACATGCTCAGCGTCATATCCAGAGGTTGCCTTTGGGAAATAGGTGTATGAGTGTTGCCAGCATTGCTGCAGAGGTTGAAGGGGTGGGGGGTCAGCCTGTCAGTGCTCAGACCATACTCCGCACTCTGCATCAAATTGGTCTGTATCGCTGTCGTTCCAGAAGGAAGCCTCTTATAAAGATGATGCACAAGAAAGCCAGTAAACAGTTTGCTGAAGACAAGCAGACGACGGACATGGATTACTGGAACCATATCCTGTGGTCTGATGAGACCAAGATAAACTTATTTGGTTCAGATGGTGTCAAGCGTGTGTGGTGGCAACCAGATGAGTAGTACAAACACAAGTGTGTCTTGTCTACAGTCAAGCATGGTGGTGGGAGTGTCATGGTCTGGGAATGCATGAAAGCTGCTGGCACTGAGGAGCTACATTTCATTGAGGAAACTATGAATGCCAACATGTACTGTGACATACTCAAGCAGAGCATGGTCCCCTCCCATCGGAGATTGGGCTGCAGGGCAGTATTTCAACATGATAACAACCCCAGACACACCTCCAAGACAATCACTGCCTTGCTAAAGAAGCTGAGTGTAAAGGTGATGGATTGGCCAAGCATGCATCCAGACCTAAATCCTATTGAGCATCTGTGGGGCATCTTCCAATTGAAGGTGAAGGAGCACAAGGTCTCTAACATCCACCAGCTCTGTGATGTCGTCATGGAGGAGTGGAAGAGGACTCCAGTGGCAACCTGCGAAGCTCTGGTGAACTCCATGCCCAAGAGGGTTAAGGCAGTGCTGAAAAATAATGGTTGCCTCGCAAAGTATTGACACTTTGGGTCCAATTTGGACATTTTCACTTAGGGGTGTACTCACTTTTGTTGCCAGCAGTTTAAACATTAATGGCTCTATGTTAAGTTATTTTGAGGGTACAGCAATTTTACACTGTTATACAAGCTGTACACTCACTACTTTACATTGTAGCAAAGTGTAATTTCTTCAGCGTTGATGCATGAAAAGATATAATAATAATATATATATATATATATATATATATATATATATATATATATATATGTATGTATATTACTGTATTTGTCTCTTTCTAAATAAATATATACATAAATATTTGCAGGTTGCTTTAGTTATTTGTTGTAGAACTATTTTATGTTACAAATGATTTTCCATTATATTTGCTTATTTATTTCAGGTACTTATATATTGCCGTCAATTACGCAGCGCTTTACATTGTACATTCAACATCAGTCCCTACCCTCAAGGAACTTACAATCTAACTCACATAACATACACATACTAGGGCCAATTTAGACAGGATCCAATTTACCTACCAGCATGTCTTTGGAGTGTGGGAGGAAACCGGATTACCCGAGGAAACCCACACAGGCACAGGGAGAACATGCAAACTCCAGGCAGGTAATGTTGTGGTTGGGATTCAAACCAGGGACCTTTTTGCTGCCAGGTGAAAGTGCTAACCACTACACAACTGTACTGCCTATTATATCTACATTTCTCTTCTGAAAAAAGACCAAGTCTGGGAAAATGTATGTAAAAAAGAAGAATATGGCAGAAGTTAATGTCCTGGATGAATTGATCGTGAATATATTAAAGTAAAACATTTCCTCTCACCTCCTGTTCCCCTGAAAACTCAAACATTTCATATTTCCCATAACTTCCTGTACTGAAGACAATGGTCTTCAGGATCAAAAATGATGCTGAATCTCCCTATCAAAGAAACAGTCAGTAATAAAAACCTGACAGAGGTTATAATGCTAAATACGTAAATTAAATAAAGATGCAATTTTACCTGTCAAAAGGATGTGTCATTTTTTCCTTAAAGTTCTGAGATTTAAACAAATCTGAAGCACCACACGGTCCCTTTTGGAAGTTAAAGCGAAGCTCCAGGCTGTATTAAAAAAATACTAGCCCACGATATTAGCAGCCATTCTTACTACGGGAAACAGGAAGTGAAGCCTCACGTCATCACAGCCAGCTTCCTACTGCGCTTGCGCGAGGGTGCATTGCGCTTTCTGAATTGTCCCGCTGTCTTCTGGGACATGTGTGTGTCTCCCAGAAGGCAGTGGGGGAAGGAGGAGGGGCTATAAATTAAGTAGGTCACCGCGGCACCCTTACACAGAAGTGGGAGAGAGTACCTGTTTTTGATAGGTATGTGCTTCCCCCCGAAATGTGCCAAATGTGGCACTGGAGGGAGGAGGGAAGCAGATAAGCAGGGCTTCCACTTATGGGTGGAACTTCACTTTAACCACTTCCGGACTGCCCATCATCGATATACATCGGCCCTTTTACGTCAAATACGGTTGTTATGGCAGCAGATAGCTGCCATAACCCAGGTATTTTTTTCAATGACGGGAGGCCTGCTTTAAGATAAAAGTGGTCTCTGTGGTGGATTCACCGTGAGATCACTTTTAAATGGTGGGAGAGATGCTCCCCCTCCCGCCACATGCCAGGCATCTCTGCCACTTACCAGATCCGGCAGTAGTGGCGGAGACATTCAAATGTTTTCCCCAGATGGGCAGGAAGTTGGGTGAGGGCATGATAGCGCCCTCTCGACTCAATGCCCTTGGAGAATGGGAGCGACATTAAACATCACTTCCCCACTTATTTTGCTTTTAAGTATAAATATGAGATCTGAGGTCTTTTTGACCCAAGATCTCACATTAAAGAGGTCCTGTCATGCTTTTTTTCTATTACAAGGGACATATACATTCCTTTTTTCAACATTCAATTTTTTTTTTAAAGTACGGTGTAAAATAAAAATAAAAAGTAAAATAAATAAAAAAAAAATTTAAAGTGCCCTGTCCCTCAGAGCTTGCGCGCAGAAGCGAACGCATACGTAAGTCGCACCCACATATGAAAAAGGTGTTCAAACCACACATGTGAGGTATTGACGCAATCATTGGAGCGAGAGCAATAATTCTAGTACTATTGCTCCTCTGTATATGAAAACTGGTAACCTGTAGAAATTTCTAAACTTTGCCTATGGAGATTTTTGAGGGCCAAAGTTTGTCGCCTTTCAAAGCAATTTTGAAGCATGACATTTTGGGTATCAAATTGCTTGGCGTAACATTATATTTCACAATATAGAAAAAGAATTGGGCTAACTTTACTGTTTTCTTAATTTTTACCATTCATATCATTACCAGACAAAAATAAAAAAAATAGAAACCCCATAAATTAATTCTCATCGTTCGCAAACATGGCAACTTTTGCGCAAACCAATTAATAAACGGCGATTGCAATTTTTTTTACCAAAAATATGAGGAAGAATATAATTCGACCAAAACCGATAAGAAAAAATGTTTTTTTATATATATATTTTAGCAAAAAGTAAGAAATATTGTTTTTTTTTTTTTTGTAAAATTGTCGCTCTTTTTTTGTTTATAGAGGTGATCAGAAATGATGCAGAGGGGATCAAATACCACCAAAAGAAATCTCTATTTGTGGGAAAAAAAAGGACGCAAATTTAGTTTGGGTACAACATCGCACGACCGCACAATTGTCAGTTAAATTGACGCAGTGCCAAATCGTAAAAAAGTGCTCTGGTCCTAAACTGGGAAATCCTTCCGGGGCTGAAATGGTTAAAGTGGACCTTGAGTCATTTTTTCAACTTTCCATCTTTTAAATCTTCTGCCCTTGTTGTTTTAACCTTGGACAGTAAAACATTTTTTCTGCCAGTAAATACCTTATACAGCCCACTTCCTGTTTCTTGTCTGGTCATTAGCCTAGGCTTATGACATCATGCACAGCTTTCTCTCTCACTCTTCCAAGGGTTTTCCAGGGGGGGAGTCATAAGAGGGCCAATGAAATATGCAGAGCTGCCGGTGTGCCTCTGTAAATCCAGGAAGGGAACAGACAGCAGCTTCAGCTGCCCACAGTTAAAATGGCTGCAGCCAGACTTAGTGGAGGGAGATTTCTGCATCAGATACACAGTATATATAAAATAATATGCAAAGTAGTTGGAGGGAAGCTTCATAATGGTTTTATTACAAATTATATGAGCAGACTGCAGTTCCTCTTTAAGAGGTTAAGTAATACTTGCACTTTTTTTCCACCCCCTTCCTGTGACTGGATAATCAATGGAGAATCAGCAAACTGATGAGTTCATATTTCTATCACTTGGCTCTTTCCTCCTATCAGCATGTTATCTGGCAGATTAGCCAATTTCTGATGCTGCACGTGTTTAGCAATTTGTTTCTGCTTCTAATAGCCCCTGCATGTTAGCCTATGTGTCCATGTACACATAGGTATTTGGAGGAGTTCAGAGGAAGAGATGTTTATAAGCAGAGAAAAACACCACTGCCAGTGCATCCAGGACCAGCAGAGTTTTGGCAGTAAGCCAAAGCTTGACAAACAAAATAAAAATAAAATATTATTCTGGTCAATGAAATGAATTAATGCTCAAGCACTTGATGCACCTAAACGCGCCTAAACAAATTACACGGGTTTACAAGTGTCAAGCATTTTTCTGCAAAAATGCTGCTATCGGGAGGAAAGGAGTTCTAGGGAGTTAGCAAACATCCCATGTGCATGAGGGCTTAAAAATATATTTATTTCAGAATATTTTTAATCCATATGCGATACCATGATTCGTGAGAATTCATGATGATTCATGCAGAAGAACTTGTTTTCGAAAATTTCACTTGTATACAAATATTTCCGATTTGTGGAGAATTATACAATTTAGACATCCAGACAATCATGATTCATGAACTCTATGCTCCTCTGCAGTCTAGACAAACAGTCATGCATGTATGCAGGCATTTCAAATAATTTTAAACAAGTTTTCTTGTTTGCCATTTTACTGTAAATTGTCGCCATTTACATGGAAATTGACTTGCTCATTATCAGTGTATGTTCATAACAGCACCTTCCTATACACAAAATGTACCACTAGATGGAGCATGCTTGCAGTTCAGGTCTATTTTATTAATCTGAAGTGAGCCTAGAATGAGGAAGAAAAAATAACACAACTGTTCCTGGCATCATATAATCACCCAGATTGCATGCTTACTGTACTGAGAGAATGGCTATGATATTTTTTTTTTTGCAACTTTATAAAATAACTTCATCATATTTGCAATTTTTGTTTTTAACATTATAAACCCTTATAGTGAATACAGTGAAAGTATACCTTCAATCTTACATTATATAACTCCTGGTTTATCTGAAACTTAATGAAATGTTGCTATTGCACAAATTCTTTTTGTCTTTTAAAACAGAAACACTTGGTTCAGAACTTTAATAGTGTTCACCAAACTCTGCTTGAACTGAACCCAGGTATTTTTGACTCATCCCTAAAGATAAATGGACTGTTCACTTTGCTAAGGAATTTTCTCTTTCGTTCATTAACGGATGCAGCAACTCTTCATTATGCCTGGGGTTATGCTACCTTTCACTAGGAGTGGACTAGGCAGAACTTCAGTTCAGCTAAACGCAGACACAGCCCCTCCCAGAGGGTGGTCCTCCCTGGTATAACCCCCCACTGGCCAGCTCAGCCTTCTTTTTCTGCCTAGTGCAAGGAGTAAGGCCGGGCCCCAGGCTGGGACCCGTGGGTCCACAATTTTCCTCTTTCTTCTGATGAAGACTGCAATCAAGCAGCTGGCTGAGTGACAGGCTGGATAATATAGATCCAGGGAGTCTCCCCAGCTCGGAAAATGGACCGAGCCGACCTACGCTCTGCGCTAGGTCGGCCGTGTCAGGCCCCATTCCGTGCGGGGCGGTCTGCGGGTTAAACAGCCCGCCAGCACGCTCAAGACCGGGCATCCAGGTCCGCGTCACGGGTGTCTCTCAGCCAGCAGCTCCCCCAGTAGGAATGGACAGGGAGGCAGGTCTGTCTCGGGTTACCCGCTCCACCCGTCTGGATCGGTAAGTACTCCCCCTCGTCCCTGGCCAAGGCGTGGGGGGGCTGGCGGGTTTCCCCCATTCCCTGGGATGTCTGGCGGTGCTCCCTCTTCCATCCCTATCCCCCCATCCTCCACCCTGATGCCCCGGCTGCCTGTGCTGCACTGCAGGAAAAAATAAACCAAAAAAAGTGTGTTTTTTTCTTTCCCAGACCACTTCTGGGGGCCGGTTTCGCCACTGGGGGGGCCTTGGGTGTTCCTATTCCCCCCCTGCCGCCACTTTGGTGGTCGGCGCCATTTTCCTGGAGCTGGCCGCATGTTGTATACAGCCGCCATTTTGTGGGAGTCGCCCGCTCAGTTTGGCCTCTAGTGTGCACAGCGGCCATTTTTGGTTGGTCAGCCGTGCATTTAAGGCTATGACTGGAGGGTGGGCGGTCCCAGAGCACTTCCTGGTCTAAGCAGACATGTGGAGACGCTGGGACAGCAGCAGCAGCAACGCTTTTTAAGTGGTTGGTAAGGCAGACTCAGCAGCTTGATTGAGCAGCGCTTCTCCTGGGGCAGGGTGTGAGCTACGGTTGGTCCTCCTGGGTGTAACTGCAGGGGTCCCAGTCCGGTGTGCCTGGGGTGGGGGGCACCTACCTCCGGTGCTTAGACCCCTCTTGGGTGATGTGGGTGTCCGGTGTGGGTAGCGCAATGGCGGCTGAAGCCAGCACTTCGGCAGCGGGGACCTCCGCGGGTGCTGAGGGTGTGCTGGGACCCATGGTTCCACTAGCTACACTGACTCAGGTCCTGGAGTCCTTTATTTCCTGGGCAGAGTTGGGCCTTGACCGCAGAGCGGACAGGAGATGGCCGCCTCCTCCTTCCCCTTCATCTGGGGGGGATTCGGACCTTGAGGGGGGTCCACCAGGACGGGGACCCCCCTCGAGTTGTCGGATGGGGAGCTCCAGGATTCTTCTGATGGGGAAGAAGATCTTTCAGGGCACACTGTTGCACATGAAAGGGCTTTGGTGGGCTCCTTAATCTCAGCTCTCCGGGAGACACTGAACCTGGGGACAGTGGGGGACTCGCAAGAGTCGGCTGTGGTCTTTGGATCGCATAGGTCGGTTCGCACCCCTAAGGTGTTCCCCTATGTACCCTTCTTTGATCAGTTTGTGTACAAAGAGTGGCAGCGGTCGCAGAGCTCTCTGCCTCTACCAAGACGGTTTGCTGTACGTTATCCTTTTGAGGACAGTATGTCGCAGAAGTGGGTCTCTCCCAAGGTAGACCCCCCAGTGTCCCGCCTGAGCAAGGCAACCACTATTCCGGTGGAGGGCACGCCGTCTTTTAAGGATCCGGCTGACAGGAGGGACGAGGCAGTTGCCAAGGCCATGTTTGTCTTGACTTGGTCGGCCATGCAGCCGGTGCTTGCATCAGCACTTGTGGCGCAAGCTCTGATGGAATGGGGCTGGCTGAACAGCTCACCCAGGGGCTCAGGTATCTTTGTGATGCAGCCCTGGACATACTATCAAAGCTGTCCTCCTTCACAGTAGTGATCAGGCGTGTACTCTGGTTGAAGTGCTGGTCTGGGGACCAGGCGTCAAAAAAGGCACTTACTGACTTGCCCTTTCAGGGAGGGTGCCTCTTCGGAGCTTCTCTGGATGAGATCCTCAAGGATCTCACAGGTGGGAAGAGTACCTTTCTCCCCGAGCCTAAGAGGGGTAAGGAACCTCGTCGCAGGCCGGGCCCCTCGTTTTCTGCTCAGAAAAAGTTTTTTCGTGCCCCCCGTTTGGCGGGCAAGGTTGATAAGCCCTCAAAGGCAGCTGCAGGAGGTCAGAAGTGACCATGGCAGCATAAGCAAGAGAAGTCGGACGAGAAGCCCTCCTCCACATGATGGGTCGTCCCCGCCCGTCGCTCGGGTGGGGGGTCATCTGCTGGAGTTCGCAGAACAGTGGACCTCTCGCATTTCAGATTCCTGGATGTGCGAGGTGGTCTCCGCAGGGTACAAAATAGAATTCCATGCCATGCTTCCAGACAGGTACTTTGCCTCCAATCTGAGGCTTCCCCCAGGGCGACGGTTGGCCCTGATGCGGGCCGTGCAGGATCTGCTCTTCAAGGGGGTGATTGTGCCGGTGCCAGCCACAGAACGCTTCCATGGTTTTTACTTCAACCTGTTTGTGGTCCCAAAGAAGGATGGTGTCAGGCCCGTCCTGGATCTGAAGGCGATCAACGTTTATGTTCGGGATGGAGTCAATCCGCTCAGTGGTAGCGGCCCTTCCGCAGGGGGACTTGGTAGCGTCCTTGGATATCAAGGATGCATATCTGCATGTCCCCATGTGTGTCTCACACCAACGTTTTTTACGTTTCATGGTGGGCGATCAACACTACCAGTTTGTGGCCTTGCCGTTCGGCCTGGCCTCGGCCCCCCCCGGGTTTTCACCAAACTCCTGGCCCCGGTGTTGGCTCTATTGCGACAGAGGGGCATTGTAGTTCTGCCATATCTGGACAACCTGCTTCTGCGGGCAGATTCGGCCTCAGCTCTGAGCAACAACTTAGCCATCACACTGCACACCCTACAGGGGTTCGGATAGGTGATCAATCGACCTGGGTTTAACCTTGGACTCGGTTAGGGTGAAGGTTTTTCTCCCCTCAGGAAAACTGCAGTTGCTGCAGCAGGCAGTGAGGTCTCTTCTGTCAGAGAAGTGGTCCTCGCTGAGGTTTTGCATGCGGGTCCTGGGGCTCATGGTGTCCACCTTCGAGGCGGTTCCGTATGCCCAGAGTCATACCCGGTCCCTGCAGCGCTTGATTCTGCTGCGGTGGGACACATCTCCTCTGTCCCTGGTTCACCTGGTCAAACTGGACCGGGTGGCCAGGTCCTATCTGATTTGGTGGTAAGGGACGCATGATGTTCAGTTATTAGCGGCTATTTTTAAAGTGACACACAGACTTTGCAGATGTGTGAAGAACAGATGTTTAGTTATTAGCGGCTATTTTTAAAGTGACACAGACTTTGCAGATGTGTACAGAACAGATGTTCAGTTATTAGCGGCTATTTTTAAAGTGACACACAGACTTTGCAGATGTGTGAAGAACAGATGTTCAGTTATTAGCGGCTATTTTTAAAGTGACACACAGACTTTAAAGATGTTTGCAGAACAGATGTTCAGTTATTCCCGGTTTCATTTAAAGTGACACACAGACTTTAAAGATGTTTGCAGAACAGATGTTCAGTTATTCCCGGTTTCATGTAAAGTGACACACACAGTTTCTCAGATGTGTGCAGACCAGTGATATGGATTCTCCCAGCTAATTTATACTTTTTTTGACACAGTTTGAAGATGATTGTAGAACAGTTATATGGCTTCTACCGTTAATTAATACTTTTCAGACCCAGTTTTAAGATGATCCACATTCACCTCCATTTTTGCTTTTTTAATGTTTTTATTTCTTAAAAAATATTTAAAGTTATTTCCCTGTCCCCATTTCTTTGTAGGGCACTTGTCCCACCCTTACCCCCATTTTCCTTCCTTTTGCAGACCTCTAGGACCTTCCTGGACTTTTTTACAGCAATTTTCAGAACTTTCATTAAAATTACCAGAACCCCGGACCCGAACCCGGACTTTTTTTGAAAAGTCCAGGTTCGGGTCCGGGTCCCGGACACCCCAAAGTTTGGTACGGACCCAAACTTTACATTCCGGGTTCGCTCAACTCTACTTGTGGAGACTTACAGAAAATGTTTGACCTCTGTCATTGCCAACAAAGGGTATGTAACAAAGTATTGAGATGGACTTTTGTTATTGACCAATTACTTATTTTCCACCATAATTTGCAAATCAATTCTTTAATGATCAGATAATGTGATTTTCTGGATTTTTTTTCTCATTCTGTCTTTCATAGTTGAAGTGTACCTATGATGAAAATGACAGGCGTCTCTCATCTTTTTAAGTGGGAGAACTTGCACAATTGGTGGCTTACTAAATACTTCTTTGCCCCACTGTATATTCTTTCTCATATTTGTGGTAAAAAAAAATTGAGATTAGCGTATATTTAGCAAAAGTCGCTGTGTTTACAAACCGTGAGAATTAATTTATGACGTTTTTACAATTTCTTTTTACTAGTAATGGCAGTGATCTGGACTGTGGTATTGCAGCGGACATGTCGGACATTTTTGACACTTTTTTAGGACCAATGACATTTTTACAGCGATCAGAAATTTAAATAGCCACTGATTACTGTGTAAATTTCATTGGCAGAGAAGGGGTTAACCTGCAGGGAGCGATCAGGGGTTAACTGTGTTCCCTAGGCGTGTTCTAACTGTGAGGGAGCTGGGCTGCCAGGGGCATAAGAGATAAAACTGATCCCAGTGACAGGGATCAGTAGATCTCTCATATGCAGCCTGACAGAGCAGGGAACCGCCATGTTTACATCGGCAGTTCCCCATTTTTCTTCTGTGCCAGGCAATCGTGGGTAGCCGGCGGACATCGAGTCCGCCCAACCTGTGGCCATACTGCTGGAGAGTGCGGCGGGCACGAGATATGAGATACAGTTTTGATCCTGAAGCAAAATATTTTCTATACAAACCTGAATTTGATAGTATCCTGTGAGGGATAGTACAGTAGTTACTTATTTATAGTACATACTGTAGATCGACTTTAACCACTTCAGCCCTGGATGGATTAACCCCCTTCCTGACCAGAGCACTTTTTGTGATTCGGCACTGCACCACTTTAACTGACAATTGCACAGTCGTGCGATGTTGTACCCAAACAAAATTGACTTCCTTTTTTACCCACAAATAGAGCTTTCTTTTGGTGGTATTTGATCAC
>BLSH010206778.1:142643-158970 GCA_018402905.1 Glandirana rugosa
CAAGGCCAAACACGAGACTCCCTCTCTAATAGCAAGATTTTTGTTGGTAATGACGTAATCCCGGTCCAAGGACAACCACGAGACTCCCTGTCAAATAGCAAGATTTTTGTTGACGTTGACACAGGAACCTGGCCCTAATGCAGTAATGGTTGTTTTTAGAACGATAATCTCTCCCTCAGAGCACAAACCGGAACCTAGCCTAGTAGTAGTTGTTTTTAGAACGATAAACTGTCCCTCAGAGCACAAACAGGAACATGGCCCTAATGCAGTTGTAGTTGTTTTTGGAACGATAAACTGTCCCTCAGAGCACCAACAGGAACCTGGCCCTAATGCAGTTGTAGTTGTTTTTAGGACGATAATCTCTCCCTCAGAGCACAAACAGGAACTTGGCTCTATTGCAGTAGTAAATGTTTTTAGAACGGCAATCTCTCCCTCAGAGCACAAACAGGAACCTGGCCCTAATGCAGTTGTAGTTGTTTTTAGAATGATAAACTCTCCCTCAAAGCACCAACAGGAACCTGGCCCTAATGCAGTTGCAGTTGTTTTTAGAACGATAAACTGTCCCTCAGAGCACCAACAGGAACCTGGCCCTAATGCAGTAATGGTTGTTTTTAGAACGATAATCTCTCCCTCAGAGCACAAACCGGAACCTAGCCTAGTAGTAGTTGTTTTTAGAACGATAAACTGAACCTCAGAGCACCAACAGGAACCTGATCCTAATGCAGTAGTAGTTGTTTTTAGAACGATAATCTCTCCCTCAGAGCACAAACAGGAACCTGGCCCTATTGCAGTAGTAGTTGTTTTTAGAACGATAAACTGTCCCTCAGAGCACCAACAGGAACCTGGCCCTATTGCAGTAGTAGTTGTTTTTAGAACGATAATCTCTCCCTCAGAGCACAAACAGGAACCTGGCCCTAATGCAGTTGTAGTTGTTTTCAGAATGATAAACTCTCTCACAATGCACCAACAGGAACCTGGCCCTAATGCAGTTGTAGTTGTTTTTAGAACGATAAACTGTCCCTCAGAGCACAAACAGGAACATGGCCCTAATGCAGTTGTAGTTGTTTTTGGAACGATAAACTGTCCCTCAGAGCACCAACAGGAACCTGGCCCTAATGCAGTTGTAGTTGTTTTTAGGACGATAAACTGTCCCTCAGAGCACCAACAGGAACCTGGCCCTAATGCAGTTGTAGTTGTTTTTAGAAAGATAAACTGTCCCTCAGAGCACCAACAGGAACCTTGCCCTAATGCAGTTGTAGTTGTTTTTAGAACAATAAACTGTCCCTCAGAGCACCAACAGGAACGTTTCCCTAATGCAGTAGTAGATGGCTTTAGAATGAGAATTTCTCCCTCAGGGCAACAACAGGAACGTTTCCCTAATGCACTATAAGATGGTTCTGAACGCTAATGTGTCCCTCACAGGACCGCAATGAAGGTCTCCCTAATGCAGTCTGAGATGGTTGTGAACGCTCATCTTTCCCTCACAGTAGCGGCATGAAGCTCTCCCTATTCTAGTCTGAGACGATCTGACACGTGGTGCTACGTATACCCATATAGAGGCTGGGTTACATGATGCACTGGCCAATCACAGCCATGCCATTAGTAGGCATGGCTGTGATGGCTTCTAAGGGCAAACTAGTGAAAAGCTTGTTGATTGGCTGCCTAGCAGATATAGAAAAGGCGCCAAAAATACCAAATACCGAACCCGATCCCAGACTTTTTTTTTAATGTCCGGGATCGGGTTCGGGGCACAGACACCCCAAAGTCCGGTACGGATCCGAATTTTACAGTCCGGGTTCGCTCAACTCTAGTCAAAATACATCACGGAACACAGCAGGTCTTGTACAGCATAGCTTACACGTTTCACACCGTTGTGTGGAGGTGCTTAGTCATAGCCTAAGTGTAAGGATTGTTTGTCCCATATATATATATGGATAGAAGAAGCCTCAAGTTTGGATCACCGGCATTAATTGGGCAATCAACCTTACAGACATTAGCCGTATAGCTGATTCAATCAGTGTTCTCAGGTGTGTCTGACATCCGACAAACAGAGCCACATTAAAATAAAACATTGTTTCTTTCTACAAGTGCTAGCCACCTCCAGTTTGGACTGTACTTCTGGGACTCACCACATTGCCATAGGACACTGCAGTGCTGGTGTGTAAAAGGCTCTGATGGTAGTGCTGCACTAGTAATTGGACCCTGCTGCATATGATACAAGTCATGCGTTTCTAGCAGTTCAGCTACCTGGATACCAGCTACCTTCAGTATGCCTGATCTTAACAGGCTGAGGTGAGTCTGTGCTTGGTTTTAAGTCTCTTTGAATAGTTATCTTTGGGCTTGCTGGGTCTGCTAGTCCCCTGCTGTTGCACATAAAAGGACCTGAACCGACATGGCCACCTCAGGACCTGAGGAAGGAGAAAGCATGCTCCAAACTTATGCCACACACCCTTGACGTCACTTCTTTGTTCATGTCCGAGCTGTAACTGGAGTGTCAGCATCCAGCTGCTCATCGAGCCAGGGAGCGCCGAGAACCATCGACATGGCTGCGGCACCTTGTTGGCGAGTTTGCAGCAGACCCCAGGACACAGCAGGACTGACCAGGGACACAGAGGGAGGACCCTTTACTTGACATGTGATGTACAAGAATTTTAAATGTGAGTTGTTCACCTTCTAAATAAAGTGTGATGCTTTAATATTATACTTAGTAGGCGCTGCTCTTCTCTCCTTGTGTTCCATAGAGCCTCTTGTACTTTCATGAGCTGGCAGCCACGGTGTAGTCCCAGGAAGAATCCATCAATGACTGTTATTCCCCCCCGGTTGATATCACAGACTATATATCATCAGACTCACTGTAGCCCATTGTGATTCTCCATCTCATTTTCACTGGCTGTTTTTGATCTTAACAGGGACCATTTATGCTACCTGTCAGGATGCCGTTGCTTTTTAAAGGTTCATATTTGGAGGCAGATTCTGTCAGAGTGGCTTCCCCTTTGCTCTCATCTAACATGCTCAGAATCCTGGAGGCCTCTTCACTAGAGTACCTTTCTTTGGACATTTGGGTACTAAATTCACAGATATCTAGTGCAACTCCGGGCTGTCAGGGACTGCTTGAAAACAAATGTATCTTCTAGTGGCAGCAGAAACAAACCTACCAAAGAGGCCCCATGGGATTTTAAAACAGTACTAATTCCCCAAAACAATACATGGAGTATAAAGGTGTAAGAAAAATGTACAAAGTTTTATTTGATCAAGGTTAAAAGTATTACACAATAAAAGCAGGGGAACCACTAAACATTCAAACCAGTGTTGAGACAGAATGCCAACCAAGCCTATGATAGGGCCACATGGCTGCCAAACTTCTGTAGTTCCGACATGTTTCAAAGTTAATTTGATTGTACTTCTTCCTCAGGGAAAGCTATCAACACTGTATAAGGTGGTTATGCAAAATAATAGTAACCGTGAGTATAGTACATAAACTATAAGTGCTCAATTGTATCACACATATCTCACTGAGCCATTTCCATCTAGGTGTGGCTTATCATGTAATATGCACATAACAACAGTAATCATTACACAGAAGACTACAGAACATATGTATATGCATTGTCCCTCACAATAGACAGTACTTACCCAGGCGTAGCCGTAGCTATGTCTGTTAGACATAGAAAAGAATATAAAAAGTAAAAAAAAAAATCTAGTGGTGGCAGAGATCAGGCCTGATCTTTCTAACACTGCAGTTTTGTGTGCAATGTATCAGAGGTGACAGTGATTTACTATAGTCAGATTATGATGGGTATGGCACTGCTCACTATTGGTAAATGTTTTGACGGATATAATATTATAACATGTAATAGCATGTGACATATAACATGTAGCTGAAGGTGTATAATTAAATAAAATTAAGGTGAATAAATTTATCAAAAAAAAATAAAATAAATAAAATTATAAAATATAAAACCTGTGATTAGTACAAATCAATGTGATTAAATTGCTGTGAGGTAAATTACATCTCTGAATAAAATGAATAAGATGAAATGTTACTTGATACAAATAATATGGTGATTTGTATAAATAATTATGACATATGTATTCCTGTGAAATTTTCTGACATGGTAAAACTTAGGTACAATTGAGGTATAGAGAGGTATAAAATTAAAGTGTATAAAAATAAGTAATCAGTGCTGCTCAATAAGTGGTAAATTAAAGTGCTTAGATATAATTCGTGCAAAATTGCCGATCATGTGATCAAAAATTCATATACCAAAATCTACTAATATCTTACACTCCCATAAATAATAATAAAGTGACTCGTGCTTAAATATTGTGCCGGAGTGCTAAGAAAAGTCCTTAGATTAATATGCTGATTGAAAACAAACACCGCATGGATGAAATTGAACTGCACACCAAGAGAAAATTCTGTGGAAGTGCTTCACACCGTGCATTCCCCATATGCCCAACCACTCACCAGAGGACGTTCCCCCGAAGGGGTGTTTCACCTTTGAGAGTGGTTCTGGATCACTGGACTGTATGGTATTGTCCCCGCAGTTTCACATATATAAAAGGGAGAAGGCAGAATGTTGTGCAAAATTGCTTCAAATATGTATTTGTTTAAAATATAAAAATTGCACTCACATTTGAGTAGAGTATTCAGGCATTTGGAAAAAACAAGGCAGGAATCCAACTCAGGAGAAGAGATAATCCGTGTATCCTGCGCTCCGAAAAGGGCAAGGCACTGTGGAGCTATGAAGCTAGGACCGGAAGTGACGAGTGACGTACGGTACACTCTACGCGTTTTGTCATCAGGACGTCTACTGGAGTGAGGCATGATTTACTGACACTGCACTTGTTGAGGGGGGAGGGGGTGAGGAGATAAACTCAAATGCGGAGAGGTATTGGGGTTGATCCTGCTAAATTCTGCATTTTTGGGGACACTATACTAAGGGGGACACTAGTATAGTTCTGTTCGTGATCAATATGTTGATCCATACAGACACTATGCTAGCAATTGTGGTGATATAGCCTATAGCATGAGTGCGATAGTGTGCAGGCAATCTAAAGTTAACTAACTCTGGCTGGGAGAGATGCTAACTGACCCTGACTCTATCTGATTCTATCTGATGTCGCTAGTGGCAGTAATACAGTTATCAGTGAAAAACACTGTACACTGACACTGTACTAATGGCACTGGGTGGGTGACAGGGTGAACAAAGAGTTAATGAGGGTGATCAAGGGGTTAAATGTGCCTAATCTAATGTGTGTGTGTAAAGTGTGCTAACTTACTGTGATATGTCTCTCTTCTCTTCCTGGACCGAAAAGGGTCCAAGATGGCCTAACACAGACACAGGACTGATTTCTCATCTGCTGCTGGCTATCAGCAGGGTCATTGATCCTGCAGCAAATGATGGAATGCACAATGAGAACCCACAGGTAGGTCGCAACATATGGGTACGTTGCTTTGCCTACATAGGCCGCCCATCCACAGTACATTGCAAGTGGTTAAAGGGCTACAGTGAGGGAAATAAGTATTTGAACCCCTGCTGATTTTGTGCAGTATGTTTGCCCACTGACAAAGAATTGATCAGTTTATAATGTCAATGGTAGTTTTATTTTAACAATGAGAGACAGAATAACAACAAAAAAATCCAGAAAAACGCATTTCAAAAAAGTTGAAAGTTTGAATTTCAATCTGTGAAATCATTATTTGATCCCTTCACAAAACATGACTTAGTACTTAGTGGCAAAACCCTTGTTGGCAATCACAGAGGTCAGACGTTTCTTGTAGTTGGCCACCAGGTTTGCACACATCTCAGGAGGGATTTTATACAAGCAGACAGTTACACTGACAAGTCTGCAGAAGTCATGCATGGCATCCACGATCTGCAGACCATGGTTGCAATGCTTTATAGGCGCCAATAATTAATGCACAATTTTTAACCTGCAAAAAGATGTACATGTATTTATTCATTTATTTTTTAAGGTGAACTTATCCTTTAAATCCACATTAGGCCTTTTTGTTTTTTTTTTTTATTTTTTTATTTTGCATTGGTACATGTTCCCCATTGCAGTGCCCAGCTACCGAATGGCAATGCTCCTTTTTTTCTTAAGGATCACAAATAATCCTTGAAAAAGGCCAGAAAATGGGATTGACTTCCATTTGAAGATTTCGGGCTGGGTTCACCAAACCTACAAGCCAGTTCTCTCATCATTAAATATATGTAATTTGGGGTTTAACACTATCTTTAAGGTTTGCAAACTTCCTGTCTGGTTTGTCCAGTGAACTGAACTTCACTGCCCAGATCAGTCATCTCTGCTCGGGATTAGGGATGAGCTCAGGTGTGTTTGGATCACAGCCTGAACCCAACTGAGCTATATTGCCAGAAAGCTGTCACTTTGGACCACTGATCATAATAGGCCGAAGCACAAGGGATGTGTATATGCATGGCTGCTGGGCAGGGATTGCCTTGGCCACTTATGATTGCCAGCCTGCAGTGGCAGCTTCCTGGTGGGATAGCTCAGGTGGGTACAGACTAAGATTTGAACATGCCTGAGCTCATCCCTGCTTAGGATGTTTGGTACATAACAATCTTCTCCATTACTGTTATTATCTGAAAAAGATGAGATACCCTAATCTACCTCTCCACCCCCCAACTCAACCCATCAGTCTCCTCACGTATCACTAGCTTATTAACAGACATATCTGCCTGGATGTCCCACCACTTTCTTAAACTCAACTTGTCCAAAACTGAACTCATAATATTTCCTCCCCCACGTTCCAGTTCCCCCGACTTCTCTGTCAAGAGCAATGGCACAACCATCCACCCATCCTCACATGTCAGGGTGCTTGGTGTTATCCTGGACTCTGAACTCTCCTTTTGGCCCCACATACAATCACTTTCTAAGGCTGGCCGTCTCAATCTCCGCAACATCTCTAAAATACGTCCCTTCCTAACCAATGAAACCACAAAGCTCCTGATTCACTCCCTGGTCATCTCTCGTCTCGACTACTGCAACTCCCTCCTCACTGGTCTACCTTTAAATAGACTAGCCCCTCTCCAGTCCATCATGAATGCCGCCGCCAGACTCATCCACCTTACAAACCGCTCAACGTCTGCCACCCCCCTCTGCCAATCCCTCCATTGGCTGCCACTCGCCCAATGAATTAAATTTAAAATACTAACAATCAGCTACAAAGCCATCCACAACTCTGCTCCCAGCTACATCACCAACCTTGTCTCAAAATACCAACCTAACCGTCCTCTTCGCTCCACCCAAGACCTCCTGCTCTCCAGCTCCCTCATCACCTTCTCTCATACTCGCCTCCAAGACTTCTCCCGAGCCTCTCCCATTCTCTGGAACTCCGTACCCCAATCGGTCAGAATGTCCCCAAATCTACCCACCTTCAAGCGATCCCTGAAAACTTTTCTCTTCAGGGAAGCCTATCCTGCCACCACCTAATGACTACACTCCTTTTTTTTTCAATCAGCTCATCCCCCGCAGTTTACTGCCCTTTTGTATCATTTAACCCTCCCTCCTAGATTGTAAGCTCTAATGAGCAGGGTCCTCTGATTCCTCCTGTATTGAATTGTATTGTAATTGTACTGTCTGCCCTAATATTGTAAAGCGCTGCGCAAACTGTCGGCGCTATATAAATCCTGTATAATAATAATAATAAAGATATCGAACTGCCACAAATTTCCTAATGTGCCTATGTTCTTTGCTATATAAATAAAAAATATATTTTAAAAAGTCACAGGCTAAGTATATATTGACTGTAGTAAGGGTTTTATTACTTGATCTACATATGTGTTGAAATGTACAAAAATACTTAAAGAGTAACTCCACTTTCGTTGAGAAAAAAGTAATCCCCTCTGGGTGATCAATGTACATTACAGAAAGAGATACATGAATCTGTTTGTTCAAGGCACTGGGATTGGAGTGTCCAGTGTGCTGCCTTCTTCCCTAGCCATTGTGCCTGTCACACTGACATGCACATGGCCAAGGAGTTTTGTAGTGGGGTGGTTGAAGCCTGATGGGGAACTGAGAGACTAGTTCCCCTACATGTCTGCCTGGTTGTTGATTGACAGCACATGGCAGTGGGCGGATCCATAGCTGCTATTTAGTCCAATAGAGACTTTTAAATCTGTCCACCGCCATCTACTGTCAATAAATAGTAAAGGGGGCCTGATGGCAAACTAGACTGATACAAGTCATTGCCATATTTGGGTATTGATATCACCTGACCCCTTAGTTTACATTTAGCTTTTGGTCAGGGAATCTCCCTGTCAACAGTTGAATAGGACAGGTGATACTGTATTGTGTGGAAAGCTGTCACAGTCATGCCCCACTGTTAGCATTGGCATACCTCTGTATGCAGGGCTGGCCCTACCATGGGTCCCAGTGGGTACAATGGTCCCAGACGGCAAGTTGAGAGGGGTGGCAGAGCAGGGCCGCCACTACCTATATGATCCGCATTGGGTGCAGACTCAGTGAGAGTGTCACGGGCTGCCTGACACAGTGCTGTCCCACACAGCCGCCACACCCTCATGGGTCTGCACCTGATACTTAAGTGACAGCCGGAGACCAGAGATGAGTGTGAGAGTGAGTCTCCTCCTTGCTCCACACATATGATTGAGCCAGGAGGAACTTTCTCACACAAGGTCCTGAACAGGGGTGACGCCAGGTGAATCTGTACTCTGTACACTAGCCTGTCTATATACTTCACAAGCCTGTCTGTATACACTAGCCTTTCTATATACTACACAAGCCTGTCTGTATACCCTAGCCTTTCTATATACTACATCAGCCTGTCTGTATATATCCTAGCCTGTCTATATACACTAGCCTGTCAGTATACCCTAGCCTTTTTATATACTACACAAGCCTGCCTGTATATATACTAGCCTGTCTATATACTTCACTAGCCTGTCAATATATACTTCACTAGACTGTCTGTATACCCTAGCCTGTCTATATACTGCACTAGCCTGTCTATGTACTTCACTAGACTGTCTGTACACCCTCGTCTGTCTATATAATGCACTAGTCTGTCTGTATACCCTAGCCTGTCTATATACTACACTAGCCTGTTTATATACTACACTAGCTTGTCTATATACTATCCTAGCCTGTCTATATACCCTAGCCTGTCTGTATACCCTAGCCTGTCTGTATACCCTAGTTTGTCTATATAATAAACTAGCTTGTCTATATACCCTAGCCTGTCTATATACTATACTAACCTGTCTATATACTACACTAGCCTTTCTGTATATACCATAGCCTGTCTATATACTGCACTAGCCTGTCCATATACTACACTAGCATGTCTGTATACCCTAGACTGTCTATACACTGCAGTAGTCTGTATACCCTAGCCTGTCTGTATACTACCCTAGTCTGTCTGTATACCCTAGCCTGTCTATATACTGCACTAGTATTTCTGTATACCCTAGGCTGTCTATATACTACCCTATCCTGTCTATATACTACCCTATTCTGCCTATGTACCCTAGCCTGTCTATATACTCTAGCCTGTCTATACACTTCAGTAGCCTGTCTATATACCGCACTAGCCGGTCTACATACTGCACTAGTCTGTCTTTATAGCCTGGCCTGTCTATATACTGCACTAGCTTGTCTATTTACTTCACTAGCCTGTCTGTATACCCTAGCCTATCTATATACTGCACTAGCCTGTCTATATACTTCACTAGACTGACTGTATACTCTAGCCTGTCTATATACTACACTAGCCTGTTTATATACTGCACTAGCCTGTCTATATACTTCACAAGCATGTCTATATACTTCACTAACCTGTCCATATACTGCACTAGTCTGTCTGTATACCCTAGCCTGTCTATATACTGCACTAGTATTTCTGTATACCCTAGGCTGTCTATATACTACCCTATCCTGTCTATATACTACCCTATTCTGCCTATGTACCCTAGCCTGTCTATATACTCTAGCCTGTCTATACACTTCAGTAGCCTGTCTATATACCGCACTAGCCGGTCTATATACTGCACTAGTCTGTCTTTATAGCCTGGCCTGTCTATATACTGCACTAGCTTGTCTATTTACTTCACTAGCCTGTCTGTATACCCTAGCCTATCTATATACTGCACTAGCCTGTCTATATACTTCACTAGACTGACTGTATACTCTAGCCTGTCTATATACTACACTAGCCTGTTTATATACTGCACTAGCCTGTCTATATACTTCACAAGCATGTCTATATACTTCACTAACCTGTCCATATACTGCACTAGTCTGTCTGTATACCCTAGCCTGTCTATATACTATACTAGCCTGTCTATATACTTCACTAGCCTGCTTATATACTTCACTAGCCTGTCTATATACTGCACTAGCCTGTCTATATACTACACTAGCCTGTTTGTATATACCATAGCCTGTCTTTATACTGCACTAGCCTGTCCATATACTACACTAGCCTGTCTGTATACCCTAGACTGTCTATACACTGCAGTAGTCTGTCTGTATACCCTAGCCTGTCTGTATACTACCCTAGTCTGTCTGTATACCCTACCCTGTCTATATACTGCACTAGTCTTTCTGTATACCCTAGCCTGTCTATATACTACCCTATCCTGTCTATATACTACCCTATTCTGCCTATGTACCCTAGCTTGTCTATATACTACCTTAGCCTTTCTATATACCCTAGCCTGTCTATATACTGCACTAGCCGGTCTATATACTGCACTAGTCTGTCTGTATAGCCTGGCCTGTCTATATACTGCACTAGATTGTCTATTTACTTCACTAGCCTGTCTGTATACCCTAGCCTATCTATATACTGCACTAGCCTGTCTATATACTTCACTAGACTGACTGTATACTCTAGCCTGTCTATATACTACACTAGCCTGTTTATATACTGCACTAGCCCGTCTATATACTTTACAAGCATGTCTATATACTTCACTAACCTGTCTATATACTGTACTAGTCTGTCTGTATACCATAGCCTGTCTATATACTATACTAGCCTGTCTATATACTTCACTAGCCTGCTTATATACTTCACTAGCCTGTCTATATACTGCACTAGCCTGTCTATATACTACACTAGCCTGTCTGTATATACCATAGCCTGTCTTTATACTGCACTAGCCTGTCTATATACTACACTAGCCTGTCTGTATACCCTAGCCTGTCTATACACTGCACTAGTATTTCTGTATACCGTAGCCTGTCTGTATACTACACTAGTTTGTCTGCATACCCTAGCCTGTCTATATACTGCACTAGTCTGTCTGTATACCCTAGCCTGTCTATATACTATCCTAGCCTGTCTATATACTACCCTATTCTGCCTATATACCCTAGCCTGTCTATACGCTACACTAGCCTGTCCATATACCCTAGCCTGTCTATATACTACCTTAGCCTGTCTATATACCCTAGCCTGTCTATACACTTCACTAGCCTGTTTATATACTACACTAGCCTGTCTATATACTTCACAAGCCTGTCTATATACTTCACTAACCTGTCTATATACTGCACTAGTTTGTCTGTATACCCTAGCCTGTCTATATACTACACTAGCCTGTCTATATACTTCACTAGCCTGCCTATATACGTCACTAGCCTGTCTATATACTGCACTAGCCTGTCTATATACCTTAGCCTGTCTGTATACCCTAGCCTGTCTGTATACCCTCGTCTGTCTATATACTACCCTAGTCTGTCTGTATACCCTAGCCTGTCTATATACTAAACTAACTTGTCTATATACTACACTAGCCTTTCCATATATACCCTAGCTTGTCTATATACTTCACTAGCCTGTCTATATACTTCACTAGTCTGTCTATATAATAAACTAGCTTGTCTATATACCCTAGCCTGTCTATATACTATACTAACCTCTTTATATACTACACTAGCCTGTCTGTATATACCATAGCCTGCCTATATACTGCACTAGCCTGTCTATATACTACACTAGCCTGTCTGTATACCCTAGCCTGTCTATACACTGCACTAGTATGTCTGTATACCCTAGCCTCTCGGTATATAACACTAGTTTGTCTGTATACCCTAGCCTGTCTATATACTGCATTAGTCTGGCTGCATACCCTAACCTGTCTATATACTACCCTATCTAGCCTGTCTATATACTACACTATTCTGCCTATATACCCTAGCCTGTCTTTATACCACCTTAGCCTGTCTATATACCCTAGCCTGTCTATACACTTCACTAGTCTGTCTATATATTGCACTAGCTGGTCTATATACTGCACTAGTCTTTCTGTACACCCTAGCCTTTCTATATAATGCACTAGCCTGTCTATATACTTCACTAGCCTGTCTGTATACCCTAGAGTGTTTATATACCGCATTAGTCTGTCTATATACTTCACTAGTCTGTCTGTATACTCTAGCCTGTCTATATACTACACTAGCCTGTTTATATACTGCACTAGCCTGTCTATGTACTTCACTAGCCTGTCTATATACTTCACTAGCCTGTCTATATACTGCACTAGTCTGTCTATATACTGCAGTAGCCTATCTATATACTTCACTAGACTGTCTGTATACCCTAGCCTTTCTATATACTACCTTAGCCTGTCTATATACTGCAGTAGCCTGTCTATATATTTCACTAGACTGTCTGTATACCCTAGCCTTTCTATATATTACCCTAGCCTGTCTATATACTCTAGCCTGTCTATATACTACACTAGCCTGTCTATATACTACCCTAGCATGTCAATATACTAAGCTAGCCTGTCTATATACTACACTAGCCTGTTTGGTGGGCGTTATTTTTTTTTTTTTGGGGGGGGCAGCATTTCATTCTTGGACCCAGACAGCACTATGTGTTGGGCCAGCCCTGTCTGTATGCTAGCTTGTTTCATTACCACCAATTTCTTAATCTCAATACAGTCGTTTTAAAACAAAGTACGGCCAAAAAAAATGTAATTACTGCTTTTTTTAATTTTCTGGTCTGTGTTTTGTTATATGAACAAAACAGTGTTTAGTTTTAGCAGGATATTTTTAACAGCCACAGTAACTTATAGGTGCTACTGCTTATACAAAAGCATAAAAACAACATAAAGTCTGCACTATCTAGGGTTAGATGAAGGCAGATATTCGCTCATCAATACACTGCAACTTTGAGGCTGGGTTCACATATGAACTAAATGTGGCTCACAGCAGGGGTCCAGTGCGTCCTGGTTCACCATTTCAGATCCGATTTCAGAAAGAATTTTGGGCTGAATTCAGACCTGAAACGGACCAAAAGTTGCACAGCATTTTTGTGCAAATCTCACCAGACCTGCTGCAGACATATGTGAACTGGCTCTATAGAGAGATGGTCAAAATCTCCTGCTATTGTGAATTGGATGTGGGGACCCCGCATCCAATTCGCAATGATGTGAACCCAGTCTTATACTCTCAGTCCTATATACTGCAGATTTCTAAATCTTTCTCTGTCTGTTTTCTCTCTACAGATCCTACTCTTTCCTACTGACCACCTGAAGGCTTTTTTTTGTATGGGGAACGTGCAACAGAAACTGAAACTTAAAGTGGCTACATTGAATAGATACATTTTCCTTTAATGACTTGAAAAGAAATACAAACATTGTATTTCTCTCTTTCTCTCTCTCTCTCTCTCTCTCTCTCTCTCTCTCTCTCTCTCTCTCTCTCTCTATATATATACACACTATATTTCCAAAAGTATTGGGACACCTGCCTTTACATGTACATGTACTTTAACCACCTCAGCCCTGGAAAGGTTTTACCCACTTCCTGACCGGGCCATTTTTTGCGATACGGCACTTCATCGCTTTAACTGACAATTGCGCAGGCATGTGACGCTGTACCCAAATAAAATTGATGTCCTTTTTCCCACAAATAGAGCTTTCTTTTGGTGGTATTTGATCACCTCTATGTTTTTTATTTTTTGCAATAAACAAAAAAAATTGACAATTTTGAAAAAAAAAACACTATTTTTTTACTCTCTGCTATAATACACATCCAAAAAAAATAAAAAAATCAAATTTCTGCCTCAATTTAGGCCAATATGTATTCTGCTACATATTCTTGGTAAAAAAAAAATCACAATAAGCGCATATTGATTGATTTGCACAAAAGTTATAACATCTACAAACTACAGGATAGATTTATGGACTTTTATTTGTTTGTTATCTTTTACTAGTAATGGCAGAGATCTGCAATTTTTAGCAGGAGTTCAACATTGAAGCTTAGCTGAAACACATTCTCTCTCTTTTCCTTCCTGACAGAGCAGTGGTGTACTTTGTTTACATCGGCACACTGCTACTGGTTCTCTTCTGAATGATCAGTGGCCGCCGGAACCCGCTGATTGGCTCCTGCTGTTTCCAATTACAGCAGGAGTGGCGCTCCGGCGGCGCGTGACTGTCCTCTAAGCCGTGTGCATGAAATCACATACAAGCATGTGGTTTTGCGCACCCAGGCTGCCCTGGCACAGTAAATCTACATGGGACGGTCCGGAAGCGGTTAATGGCATCCCAGTCTGAGTCCGTAGGGTACAATGTTGAGTTGGCTCACCCTTTGCAGCTATAACAGTTTCAGCTCTTCTGGGAAGGCTGTCCACAAGGTTTAGGAGTGTGTCTATGGGAATGTTTGACCAGTCTTCCAGAAGCGCATTTGTGAGGTCAGGCACTGATGTGGACAAGAAGGCCTGGCTCGCAGTCTCTGCTAATTGATCTTAAAGGTGTTCTATCGGGTTGAGGTCAGGACAGTCAAGTTCCTCCAACCCAAACTCGCTCATCCATGTCTTTATGGACCTTGCTTTGTGCACTGGTTCAAATTATTTGGTGGAGGGGGGATTATGGTGTGGGGTTGTTTTTCAGGGTCGGGCTTGGCCCCTTAGTTCCAGTGAAGAGAATCTTAAGGCATCAGCATACCAAAACATTTTGGCCAATCATTTAATTTCATTATCCCAACTTTGTGGGAACAGTTTGGGGATGGCAACTGTTCCAACATGACTGCAAACAAGTGCACAAAGCAAAGTTCATAAAGACATGGATGAACAAGTTTGGGGTGGAGGAAATTGACCAGCCTAAAAAGTCCTGACCTCAACCTGATAGAACACCTTTAGGGTGAATTAGAGTGAAGACTGCGAGCCAGGCCTTCTGGTCCACGTCAGTGCCTGACCTCACAAATGTGTTTCTGGAAGAATGCAAAGGAAGGGCTAACTCAATATTGAACCCTATGGACTAAGTCTGGGATGCCATTAAAGTTAATGTGCGTGTAAAGGCAGGCGTCCAAATACTTTTGGCAATAGAGTGTATGTATACTGTATATAATCTTTATTGTATTATTATAAAGTGTAAGCCAACAACTATATATTTTTTTCAATTAGGAGAAAAAGACATTAGTCAAATCGGAACTTTGAAAAAAGCTCCAAGGACTTTTAAGGTGCTCAAGCACCTTAAAAGTCCTTGGAACTTTTTTCAAAGTTCTGATTTGACTAATGTCTTTTTATCCTAATTGTTTAAGTTTGGACCTGGTGCCCAATTAAACTCTTCCCCTGCTCAAATATTCTTATATTATATATTTTTTTCAAGAATAGGATCCAACAACTATATTTTATATGTAATTTGCTAAAGAATGAAATGAAGGTTGATTAAAAAGGTAAAAGGGTCAGAGTTGGATAGCAAAACCTTGTCACATGCTAGGGAGAAACATACAGTATGAGGTAGGGGGGAGAGGAATATCTGAACTACAGAACCTGACATGCAGAAAAGCTATGGGGTTGGTTTACTTATGGATAGAGTTGAGCGAACCTCTGGAAGTTCGGGTTCTGCTGGTCCGGCCAAACTTCGGGACAAAGTCCGGGTCCGGGTCCGGACAGAACCCGAACGATCGCACGGACACCGAACCCCATTGAAATCAATGGGGACCCGAACTTTTAGGCACAAAAATGGCTGTAACAAAGTCCTGGAAAGCCCTAGAGGGCTGCAAAAGGAAGGGAATGGGGGTAAGGGTGGGACAAGTGACCTACAAAGAAATGGGGACAGGGAAATAACTTTAAATATTTTTTAAAAAATAAAAACATAAAAAATGCAAAAATGGAGGTGAATGTGGATCATCTTCAAACTGTGTCTGAAAAGTATTAATTAACGGTAGAAGCCATATAACTGTTCTAAAATCATCTTCAAACTAGGGCAAGTGCCCTACAAATAAATGGGGATAGGGAAAATAAATTAAAATCAAATAAAAAAATGGGAAGGGGGATGGATGTAGAGTAGGAGCCTAGAGGTTGACTAGGCCGTGACCGTGGCAGTGTAGG
>BLSH010206778.1:239869-251463 GCA_018402905.1 Glandirana rugosa
ACCAAACCTAATATCCTTTAATATCTCCCCCTCTAGCCCTTATTATGAATGGTATAGGGGTAGTACTGGTTATGTTATTTCTTGTAGTCCATGTACCAATGGTCTAGAGATTTGAATACTCTTATCGTCTTGTGACAGGTTCATCGTGTTTACTTTCATTTAATGAAGTAGTACAATATAAGATGACGGTCTTCCGTATGATCCAGGAACTATCTCAGATTGAAGTAGTGGGTAAGGTCGTCAAATTCCCCAGATCCTCCTCGTGGCTATCATTCTTTTTATCAGATCGACGAAAATCTTCTACAATATTCTAAAATACTTTGGACCATAGTATATCTCAGAGATCTGGTAACCATGTACCTGATGTTCTTTATTGTATTGGTCATGATGGGGATATGGTAAGTATTATTCCCGATCTCCCCCTCTATAATTTCCTATAATCCAAACCACCCCTGTTATTTTATCTATCTTTCAATTTTTTTATATGCCTTATAATCCTTTTTCTTCCCTCCTAAGTTACTTTTCATTTCCTCTCCGGTGTGCTTATTTTGACTAACATCAGACATAGAGATGGGTCAAAATTCTATGGGACTCTAACTTGAAAAATCAAAAGTTCCCATTTTGAAGGCTTATATGCAAGTTATTGTCCATGAAAAGGGTATGGGGGCCCAGGTATTGCCCCGGGGGGACTAGAGTTGAGCGGACACCTGGATGTTCGGGTTCGGCCGAACTTCGCGAAAAAGTATGAGTTCGGCCCCAAACTTGACCCAAACTTGCCCCCGAACCCTGAACCCCATTGAAGTCAATAGTGACCTGAACTTTTGGGCACAAAAATAACTCTAAAAAAGTCCTGGAAAGGGCTAGATAGCGGCAAAAATAAGCAAAATGGGGGGGGTAAGAGTAGGACAAGTGCCTTGCAAACAAATGTAGATGGGGAAATAACTTAAAATTAGAGTTGAGCGAACCCAGTGGCCAGTGCATCATGTGACCCAGACTATTTTTGGTGCCTGTTGAATAGCTGCAGGCTAACCAATCAACAAGCGTTTCACTAATTTGCCCTTAGAAGCCATCACAGCCATGCCTAGTATTGGCATGGCTGTGATTGGCCAGTGCATCATGTGACCCAGCCTCTATATGAGCTGGAGTCATGTAGTGCCGCATGTAACATTGCCTCAGGCTAGTGTAGGGAGAACATGCTACCGCCGCTGTGAGGGATAGATTACCCATCTAATATGATCTCCTCCTGCATTACAGACAGGTTCCTGGTGGTGCTGTGAGGGGAAAGCTTAGCGTTCTAAAACCATCTGATACTGGACTAGGTACAGTTTACTAGTGCTGTGAGGGATAGATTAATAATATATCATCTCATCCTGTATTACAGACAGGTTCCTGGCGGTGCTGTGAGGGGAAAGCTTAGCGTTCTAAAACCATCTGATACTGGACTAGGTACAGTTTACTAGTGCTGTGAAGGATAGATTACCGATCTAATATCATCTCATCCTGCATTACAGACAGGTTCCTGGCGGTGCTGTGAGGCAAAAGATTAGCATTCTAAAACCATCTGATACTGGACTAGGTACAGTTTACTGGTGCTGTGAGGGACAGATTATTGTTCTAAAAACATCTCATAGTGCTATAGGGAGAAGTTCCTGCTGCTCCTGTGAGAGACAGATTATTGTTATAAAATCATCTCATAGTGCTATAGGGAGAGGTTCCTGCTCCTCTCCCTATACCAGTGTGAGATGATTTTATAATGGTAATCTGTACCTCACACCAGCAGCAGGAACCTCTTCCTACACCATTATGAGATGATTTTATAATGGTAATCTGTCCCTCACACCAGCAGCAGGAACCTCTCACTATACTAGTATGAGATGATTTTATAACGCTAATCTGTCCCTCACACCAGCAGCAGGAACTTCTCCCTATACTAGTATGAGATGATTTTATAACGGTAATCTGTCCCTCACACCAGCAGCAGGAACCTCTCTCTATACTATTATGAGATGATTTTCTAACGCTAATCTGTCCCTCAAACCAGCAGCAGGAACCTCTCCCTATACTAGTATGAGATGATCCTATAACAGTAATCTGTCCCTCACACCAGCAGCAGGAACCTCTCCCTATACTAGTATGAGATGATTTTATAACGGTAATCTGTACCTCACACCAGCAGCAGGAACCTCTCCCTATACCAGTATGAGATGATTTTATAACGGTAATCTGTCCCTCACACCAGCAGCAGGAACCTCTCCCTACACCAGTATGAGATGATTTTAAAACGGTAATCTGTCCCTCACACCAGCAGCAGGAACCTCTCCCTATACCAGTATGAGATGATTTTACAACGGTAATCTGTCCCTCACACCAACAGCCGGGACCTCTTCCTATACTAGTATGAGATGATTTTATAACGCTAATCTGTCCCTCACACCAGCAGCAGGAACTTCTCCCTATACTAGTATGAGATGATTTTATAACGGTAATCTGTCCCTCACACCAGCAGCAGGAACCTCTCTCTATACTATTATGAGATGATTTTCTAACGCTAATCTGTCCCTCAAACCAGCAGCAGGAACCTCTCCCTATACTAGTATGAGATGATCCTATAACAGTAATCTGTCCCTCACACCAGCAGCAGGAACCTCTCCCTATACTAGTATGAGATGATTTTATAACGGTAATCTGTACCTCACACCAGCAGCAGGAACCTCTCCCTATACCAGTATGAGATGATTTTATAACGGTAATCTGTCCCTCACACCAGCAGCAGGACCCTCTCCCTACACCAGTATGAGATGATTTCATAACAGTAATCTGTCCCACACACCAGCAGCAGGAACCTCTCCCTATACTAGTATGAGATGATTTTATAATGGTAATCTGTCCCTCACACCAGCAGCAAGAACCTCTCCCTACACCAGTATGAGATGATTTTATAACGGTAATCTGTCCCTCACACCAGCAGCAGGAACCTCTCCCTATACTAGCATGAGATGATTTTACAATGGTAATCTGTCCCTCACACCAGCAGTAGGAACCTCTCTCTATACTAGTATGAGATGATTTTATAACGGTAATCTGTCCCTCACACCAGCAGCAGGAACCTCTCCCTATACTAGTATGAGATGATTTTATAACGCTAATCTGTCCCTCAAACCAGCAGCAGAAACCTCTCCCTTTACTAGTATGAGATGATTTTATAACGGTAATCTGTCCCTCACACCAGCAGCAGGAACCTCTCCCTACACCATCATGAGATAATTTTATAACACAAATCTGTCCCTCACACCAGCAGCAGGAACCTCTCCCTATACTAGTGTGAGATGATCTTATAACGGTAATCTGTCCCTCACACCAGCAGCAGGAACCTCTCCCTACACCAGAATGAGATGATTTCATAACAGTAATCTGTCCCACACATCAGCAGCAGGAACCTCTCCCTATACTAGTATGAGATAATTTTATAATGGTAATCTGTCCCTCACACCAGCAGCAGGAACCTCTCCCTATACTAGTATGAGATGATTTTATAACAGTAATCTGTCCCTCACACAAGCAGCAAGAACCTCTCCCTACACCAGTATGAGATGATTTTATAACGGTAATCTGTCCCTCACACCAGCAGCAGGAACCTCTCCCTATACTAGTATGAGATGATTTTATAACGCTAATCTGTTCTTCACACCAGCAGCAGGAACCTCTCCCTACACCAGTATGAGATGATTTCATAACGGTAATCTGTCCCTCACACCATCAGCAGGAACCTCTCCCTACACCAGTAAGAGATGATTTCATAACGGTAATCTGTCCCACACACCAGCAGCAGGAACCTCTCCCTACACTAGTATGAGATGATTTTATAATGGTAATCTGTCCCTCACACCAGCAGCAGGAACCTCTCCCTATACTAGTATGAGATGATTTTATAATGGTAATCTGTCCCTCACACCAGCAGCAGGAACCTGTCCCTATACTAGTATGAGATGATTTTATAATGCTAATCTATCCCTCACACCAGCGGCAGGAACCTCTCCCTATTCTAGTAGGAGCTGATTTTATAATGCTAATCTATCCCTCACACCAGCGGCAGGTACCTCTCCCTTTACTAGTATGAGATGATTTCATAACGCTAATCTATCTCTCACACCAGCGGCAGGAACCTCTCCCTATACTAGTATGAGATGATTTTATAATGCTAATCTATCCCTCACACCAGTGGCAAAAACCTCTCCTTATACCAGTATGAGATGATTTTAAAACACTAATCTATCCCTCACACCAGCGGCAGGAACCTCTCCCTATACCAGTATGAGATGATTTTATAATGGTAATCTGTCCTTCACAGCGGCGGCAGCAGCATCCTCTCCCCACACTAGTCTGAGAGCATATGACATGCAGCGCTACATGACTCCAGCTCATATCGAGGCTGGGTCACATGATGCACTGGCCAATCACAGCCATGCCATTAGTAGGCATGGCTGTGATGGCTTCTAGGGGCAAATAAGTGAAACACTTGTTGATTGGCTGCCCTGCAGCTATTCAAAAGGCGCGAAAAAATACCCAAACCCGAAACTGGACTTTTTCTCAAATGTCCGGGTTCATGTTCGGGACATGGACACCCTAAAGTCCGGTAAGAACCCCAACTTTACATTTCGGGTTCGCTCAACTCTAGTTGTGACAGTCTAAACTACTAAAAAAGCATTTAGGTTGAAAATGATCAG
This sequence comes from Glandirana rugosa, assembly GCA_018402905.1. Lineage (NCBI taxonomy): Eukaryota > Metazoa > Chordata > Amphibia > Anura > Ranidae > Glandirana > Glandirana rugosa. The sequence continues at coordinate 244,594 of BLSH010206778.1, forward strand.
ATTGCGCCGTATAAACACATAAAATGTAAAAGTTAGAAATTCCATTATATGTTCTAAATATGTGATATCAGAAGATAGTGTCATTGATGCTATCCCTGAAACCCATAGTTTTCCATAATGCATACAACTAAAAGGCACCTCCAAAACCTGTCATTTAAATGACTGGCATTGCCCATGTTGCCAACAAAGCTGAAGTATGGTTATTTTATATATTTTTGTTGCTCGGCTAAGTGTCCCCAATAGAAGTGCCCTCCTATGCCATTGTTGCCCTGCTTGACAATAGTTTGCTTATTTAATAGCAGAATTTGTCCCCATAGACTCCAGTAGGGTTCCCTGCAAAGTCCATTATTGCTGAAGCCAATAATCAAAGACCAGAATCGACAAAACCTCTTTAAATCAAACCCAAGCAGATTTGTCCATCACTACTCGTGACCTTAGATGGTACGCAATTATCTCTTAGATTCTCAGATATGATAATTTACACAGTAAGCTTCATTAGGCATCACAACTGTGCATTTATACTTTAACATTTTACATAACCCAGTGCATCATATATTCAGTGACAATAAATGGAGTAAATGTTATGGCTTTTAAGTCTGAAGAACATTTAAAGATCCTATGCATGTTCACTATAAAATATTTTAAAAAAGCAGATATTACAAGAATACAAAGAAATCATATGATGATACAGTAACACTGTTATTAAAAACTACTGTCTACTAAGCTACAGCTGACTTAACCACATCTTTAAATATCCTTTGCAGACTGGCACCAAGTTATTTTAAAATTGATGAGACATTACACTGAAAATGGTCTCAGAGAAAATGGATTTCTTTATATGTTGTGACACTCTTTATTAAACCTGTCTAAAAGAAATGTAAATATATGAAATATACATATTGAGCACAGGCACATCATCAGTCATTCTATACATGTTATTGTAAATGTCACAATAAACCTTGCATCCCTCAGTCTTTTCTGGACAGATGGAAAGGACAATAAAAAACAAATGAGTTATTAGAGAACATGCTTTTTTAACTGTTTTCATCTGAACTTTGCTGTAACTTGTATTAGAAAGTGCTCTTTTAAAAAAAAAAATCTTAATTGATTACAAAGACCACAGATTATGTGAAGGGTTATGTAATAGCTAGACATCAGTGTTTGATTTTGCCAAATGTAATTCCCTTCAACTTTCTTTCCAGGAAACAGAATTTTAGCTTACAGTGTTTTTGTTACTCAATAAAAGGGTATCAAAATAGGCAAATCATAACATAGAATGCACACCTGTGAATAGGGATGGGCAAACGGTTCGGCCTGAGCATACGTTTGGGCCGAACTTCCATTGTTTGCCCGATCACCGAATTTAGAACATTATGGGGTGTTCGGCGTGACTTCAGCACCGCCGAACGCCCCATAATGTAATGTGCGCAGATGGCGCGCACAGCTCCTGCTCTGTGGGAGGGCTGCCGCTGTCTGCGCTCAGTTTGTTTTGACAGCTTATTTATAGTGAAGGACGGGGCCACCCTGGCCCCCCACCCAACACAACCCACCCACTCTGATTGTAACAGGTCAGGTTGTATCAGTTATCTGTGTGAAGTGATCTGTAGTCTGAATGGCTAAATGTCTGTAATGAAGGTGAGTCTGCTTGCTTATTTGCCTGGTTCGACCATCTGCAAGTGAACTTGTGTCCAACCCATTCAAACCAATGTCAATGTGAACCACCGACAAATGGCAGTCTACAGGTAGCAGAGGAGAGGACAGACCTGTATATTGTTGTTTGTACAAGGACTGAATGCCACAATTTGGTGGCTGAGACAAGTGGTTATTGCCCACAGATTTGTGAGTATTTTTTTAACCTTATTTTATTATTAAACTCTCTTGGGATAATGCACTAGGCTGGTGCTCCCTCTCTTTCTTTTTACTATTCAGGTACTATTTGGATATCCCCTATCCTTGAGGGCAGCAGGGCCAATATTATTATCCCCTTAGGGATTGCTATGTGGTGGCTCTGTATACCCCTACCTGGTGGCTCTGTATACTGCTATCTGGTCGCACTGTGTATCCCTATCTGGTGGCTCTGTATACCGCTATCTGTTGGCACTGTATACCCCTATCTGGTGGCTCTGTATACTGCTATCTGGTGGCTCTGTATACTCCTATATCTGGTGGCTCTGTATACTCCTATCTGATGTCCCTGTATACTGCTATCGGGTGGCTCTGTATACTGCTATATGGTGGCTCTGTATATTCCTATCTGGTGGCTTTGTATACTCCTATATGGTGGCTCTGTATACTGCTATCTGGTGGCTCTGTATAATGCTATCTGGTGGCTCTGTATACTCCTATATGGTGGCTCTGTATACTGCTATCTGGTGGCTCTATCTGTTGGCTCTGTGTACTGCTACTGGTGGCTCTGTATAACTTATATGGTGGCTCTGTATACTGTTTGCTGGTGGCTCTGTGTACTCCTATATGGTGGCTCTGTATACTGTTATCTGGTGGCTCTGTATACCCTTACCTGGTGGCTCTGTATACTGCTACCTGGTGGCTCTGTATACTGCTATCTGGTGGCTCTGTATACCGCTATCTGTTGGCACTGTATACCCCTATCTGGTGGCTCTGTATACTGCTATCTGGTGGCTCTGTATACTCCTATATCTGGTGGCTCTGTATACTCCTATCTGATGTCCCTGTATACTGCTATCGGGTGGCTCTGTATACTGCTATATGGTGGCTCTGTATATTCCTATCTGGTGGCTTTGTATACTCCTATATGGTGGCTCTGTATACTGCTATCTGGTGGCTCTGTATAATGCTATCTGGTGGCTCTGTATACTCCTATATGGTGGCTCTGTATACTGCTATCTGGTGGCTCTATCTGTTGGCTCTGTGTACTGCTACTGGTGGCTCTGTATAACTTATATGGTGGCTCTGTATACTGTTTGCTGGTGGCTCTGTGTACTCCTATATGGTGGCTCTGTATACTGTTATCTGGTGGCTCTGTATACCCTTACCTGGTGGCTCTGTATACTGCTACCTGGTGGCTCTGTATACTGCTATCTGGTGGCTCTGTATACTCCTATCTGGTGGTTCTGTATACCCCTATCTGGTGGCTCTGTATACCCCTATCGGGTGGCTCTGTATACTCCTATCTGGTGACTCTGTATACTCCTATCTGGTGACTCTGTATACCCCTATCTGGTGACTTTGTATACCCCTATCTGGTGACTCTGTATACAGACATCTGGTGATGCTGTATACCCTCTCTGTGATGCTGTATACCCTATCTGGTGATGGTGGGCTGTATACTCCTGACACAATGGGTGGAATCTATAAGGGTTGTGGCTTATGAGAAGTGGGAGAGGTCAAAAAGGAAGGGCGGGGTCTGGTGACCCCCATCCTAAAATTTCACCAGCTGCCACTGTTCTGGCCAGCTCAATAGATTGTTTTAAAAAAGGCTTGGATTCTTTCCTAAATCCTAATATAACTGGATACTGAGTTATTTATATTTATATGTAAAGTTGATCCAGGGAAAATATGATTACTTATTGGTGGATCAGGAAGGATTTTTTCCCCGCTGAAACAAATTGGATTATGCTTTATTGGGGGTATTTTGTATGGTATATATAGAGGTTTTCTATTTGTGTGTGTTTTTGTTTGTTTATTTCCATGTTAGTTGAACTGGATGGACTTGTGTCTTTTTTCAACCAGATTAAATATGTAACTATGGAACCAGAGAGCATTATTACTTCTCTAACATTTTGTGAAAGTATGACGTATTTGTGCTACAGAATACAGTAATAATGTTTGTAGTTGCTGTTCTACCTATTTTGGAACAACTCCATTGTGTAGAGATTTGTGCTGTTTTGGTATAACCATTCCTAAAACTATTTCAGATACTATTTCCACCATAATTGTTCCTTCATGCATTGTACTAATCCCAGCCCAACTGCAACTATTTGACCTTATTTGATAACCCAGTGCTGTTTACTCAGTATACTAAGTAGTAGCCAAAGACAACCCAATGAAAAAGTTCAATAAGTCTGTGGAGAATCAAAATTTTCCTTGAAACAGAGAGACATCTACATGCATGATTGCACAATGAGGTTGAATTACTAAAGACAAATAGGCTGTTAATTTTGCAGTGGAATTTTGCCTTTGCAAAACATGTTCTCCTACTTTAGTGAATGTGGTAAAAATTTGCTTGCAATGAATGCCCAGTCACAAAAACAATATATTTGCTTTCACATGATAGGATGATGGAAGCCAGTTTCACCTCATCAAGTGAGCTAAGAGAAAATGTCCTTGCGAGGTGAAAAAGTCTAACAACCCCATATGTGGACTGTATGGATATACTGTAAGTCACATTTGTGGCACTGCTGTTGCAAGAAAATTCTGTGCTGTCCAGGAGCTAACTAACAGACATTATTGGGTTCTTAGGTTAGACTGCTTTTGGTAAACCTTTTTCATTGACTCTAAAAATATCACTTTGACTTCCAACTCCATACCTAGAGTAAGTTTTTGAGTTGCCCTTGTAGTGAAATTACTCACATCTGACAATTAATTATACACTTACAATAAGGATTCTATGACACCTACAGTATGTCTCTGTAATGTTGTTTTCAGTTATAAATGGAAAAACTATACATGCTGCTACCTTTTTTATTTATGAAAATGTATGCTTCCAAGTAACATTGCCTTCACTGCACACATCTTAGAGTGACTTCATTCCCTGCAGCTCATGGGTCACTCTAGTCTGATTGCTCTTGGATCAAGGAGAAACATATTCATACAGTGCCTTGAAAAAGTATTCATACCCCTTGACATTTTCCACATTTTGTCATGTTACAACCATAAAGGTAAATGCAGTTTATTGGGATTTTATTTGATAGACCAACACAAAGTAAGTAATGTCACCAGCACACCAGGATCTCCAAAAACAAGTCCAAGGCTTTAATCAATGATCATATCGTTACAGCAGAGAGTGACATTTCGGAGCCACACATGACCCCTTCATCAGGCATGGTCCTCAAAATGTTTGACAAATAAATATCTGAAAAGTCTCAGTATAAATACAGCTGTACTGTGAAACCATCAGAAGTTTGTTAGAGAACCTTAATGAACAAACAGCATCATAAAAGCCAAGGAACACACCAGACAGGTCAGGGATAAAGTTGTGGAGAAGTTTAAAGCAGAGTTAGGTTATAAAAAAAATATCCCAAGCTTTGAACATCTCACGGAGCATTGTGCAATGCATCATACAAAAACAAATTGCAAACCTACCAAGACATGGCCATCCACCAAAACTGACAGGCTGGGCAAGGAGAGCATTGATCAGAGAAGCAGCCAAGAGGCCCATGGTAACTCTGGAGGAGCTGCAGAGATCCACAGCTCAGGTGGGATAATCTGTCCACAGGACAACTATTAGTTGTGCACTCCACAAATCTGGCCTTTATGGAAGAGTGGCAAGAAGCAAGTCATTGTTGAAAGGAAGCCATAAAAACTCCTGTTTTCAGTTTGCAAAAAGCCATCTGGGGGACAGCAAACATGTGGAAGAATTGAACATTTTAGCCTAAAAACAAAACGCTATGTGTAGAGGAAAACTAACACTGCACATCACCCTGAACACACCATCCCCAATGTGAAACATGGCGGTGGCAGCATCATGTTGTGGGGATGCTTTTCTTCAGCAGGGATAGGGAAGCTGGTCAGAGTTAATGGGAAAATGGATGGAGCCAAATGCAGGGCAATCTTCGAAGAAAACCTGTTAGAGTTTGCAAAATACTAGAGACTGGGGTGGAGGTTCACCTTTCAGCAGGACAACAATCCTAAAAATACAGCCAGAGCTACAATGGAATGTTTTAGATCAACACATATTAATGTGTTAGAATGGCTCAGTCAAAGTCCAGATCCAAATCCAATTGAGAATCTGTGGCAAGACTTGAAAATTTCTGTTCACAGACACTCTCCATCCAATATGACAGAGCTTGAACTATTTTACAAAGAAGAATGGGCAAACATGTCACTCTCCAGATGTGCAAAGCTGGTATAGACATACCCAAAAAGACTTGCAGCTGTAATTGCAGTGAAAGGTGGTTCTACAAATTATTGACTCGGGGGGCTGAATACAAATCCATGCCACACTTTTCACATATTTATTTGTAAAATAATTTGAAAACCATTTATCATTTTCCTTCCACTTCACAATTATGTGCCACTTTGTGTTGGTCTATCACATAAAATCCCAATAAAAATACATTTACATCTTTGGTTGTAACATGACAAAATGTGGAAAATTTCAAGGGGTATGAATACTTTTTCAAGGTATTGTATCTGCAGTTTGATGACCTGAACAAATCCATAGCTATATGTTATCTGGCTACCTAAGTTATACTTGCCTCTAGTGTTGAGCGAACCCAGACTGTAACGTTCGGGTCCGTACCGAACTTTCGGGTGTCCGTGGCATGGACCCGGACCCGGACATTTCAAAAATCGCTCGGGTTCGGTCCGGGGTTCTGCTATTTTACTCCACATGTTGAGAAGCTGCAGGGCAGCCAATCAACAAGCGTTTCACTGGTTTGCCCTTAGAAGCTATCACAGCCATGCCTACTAATGGCATGGCTGTGATTGGCCAGTGCATCATGTGACCCAGCCTCTTTATAAGCTGGAGTCACAGTGCTGCAGTCACATGCTCCTTGGGTTAGTGTAGGGAAAGGAAGCTGAAAGCTTGAGGGAGAGATTTGAGACATTTTAAGACCTGATCCTGCATCCTGAGATAGATTACTTTACTACTGCTGTCTGTGCTGTTGCTCTGAGGACAGATAGCAGAAATTAGAGATTTTACATACCGCTGCTTTGAGTTGCAGATCA
>BLSH010206778.1:270073-293706 GCA_018402905.1 Glandirana rugosa
CCTAACGTCCCGTAAAGAGAAACGGAGGAGGAGGATGACGCGAAGGAGGAGGAACTGATGGGTGAGTAGGTGAGTCGCATTGTGGAAGTGGTGGTTGTAGTCGTGTAGGTCCCCCTTTGCTTTCGTCCGACAAAATTTTGACTATACAAACCCCCTATTTGGGGTGTGACGCGTCCTCGACACCTACCCGTAACGTGTTGTCTGGTTACTCACCAACAACGGTGACCCGGAGTTCGGACCGGATGGATGTGCTGATGTTGGTGGTGAAGGTGTTACGCTGAGTGGATGAGTGGGTAGTCAAGGAGGAGGAAGCGCAGTAGGAGGAGGAGGCAAAGAGAAATGCCCTGCAATCCTCGGTGGTGGAAGGACATGCGCCAAATGGCTAGCTGGCTCAGGCCCACCCGCCACTACATTTGCCCAGTGTGCAGTTAGCGTGATATAGCGTCCCTGCCCGTGCTTACTGGTCCATGTATAAGTGGTTATGTGGACCTTGCCACTGATGGCGTTGCGCAGTGCACACTTGATCTTGTCCCCGACTTGTTTGTGCAGGGAAGGGATGGCTTGCCTGGAAAAGTAGTGGTGGCTGGGTACCACGTACTGTGGGACAGCCACCGCCATCAGGTTTTTTAAACTGTCCATGTCCACCAGATGGAATGACAGCATTTCAAAGGCCAGGAATTTTGAAATGCTGGCATTCAGGGCCAGGGATCGCGGGCGGGTAGGCGGGTACTTCCTCTTTCTCTCCAGTGTTTTGGAGATGGACAGCTGTAAGCTTCCATGGGACCATGTGGAAATGCTTGGGGACGGTGGCGGACATGGTGGCGTTGCTGTCATATCGTCTGTTTGCTGGGTGGCAGGTGATACTATTACTGTAGAGGTGGAGGAAGAGGCCGAGGCAGCAGCAGAAGAGGAAGCAAGAGGAGGCCGAGACCTTTCTTGGATTTTGAGGTAATTATTCCAATGCAGCTTGTGCCTTGAATTTAGATGCCTGGTCATGGGGGGTCACATGTGCACTGGCCAATCACAGCCATGCCATTAGTAGGCATGGCTGTGATGGCTTCTAAGGGCAAACCAGTGAAACGCTTGTTGATTGGCTGCCCTTCAGCTATTCAACATGCATGATCAACTACCAGAACCCAGAACGCGAACGTTTTTTGAAATGTCCGTGTTTGGGTCCGGGTCCCGGACACCCGAAAGTTCGGTACGGACCCAAACGTTACAGTCCGAGTTCGCTCAACACTAGTGTTTTTATCTGCTAATAATGGGTTTGGTGTATTTTTTGTGAATATATTGTTTTGATAAACATTTGCGCATATACCGCGGGGTCTAAAAAATCAGTAGCACCTTCTTTTCATTCTAAAGGTCATATGCTTTCAGAAAATATATGGTTTTGGGGGTCTTTCACAAATTCTTAAAGCTGTAAGGGAAAAAAAAACCCTTCAGATTTTTAGAGAAATTTGCATATTTACATTTTTGCGTATGTTCGATTTTCACCATTTTGCAAAAAGGTGCAATGTAAAAATTATATTTTTTTGTTATTTATTAACTCCATACAGGTTAAGCTTTTATATTTAGTAGGGATTTATCAAGAATTGTGTAAAATTAGCTGTGTTTTTATCTGCTAATAATGGTTTTAGTGTATTTTTGCAAATATATAGGTTTGATAAACATTTGCGCAAGTACTGCCGCGGGCTCTAAAAATTCAGCAGCACTTTCTTTTTTTTTTTTCAGAAAGTTTTATTATAATTTCAGAAATACAATGTGACGCCAGTAAACATCGCAAAAGGAAAAAACGAATTACAAGCCTGAGCCGCTTTGATAAACAGGTTGAATGGTCTGATGAGAACACGAATACATTCAACATTCAATTGTCCTTGCACTTGAGTGGTCTAAGAATAAAAAGGCTAAGGCGGGTATCCGACCGGCACCCTGTAAAGGGAACAAGCTGTGCCAATCACAGGCCCCCCTCATCCTCCGAAAAGACTAAAATAATCAAGGCACTATTGATATAAAAAGATCATAAGTTCATTGAGTAGATCACAACAATTGGAGCAGATAAGCGGTCTCAGAACCAATAAATTAAAAAAAAAAGAAAGAAAAGGAAAAAAAAAGAAAGGAAGAAAACACGACAGAGAGAAGGACATATAGGGGAAAAGAAAGAGAGAGGGGAAAGCCAGAAAAGTATAAGTATGCTTGCTACCTTTTCTTGGGACATGATACAGGACATTTTGCGTGAACTCGCCGCTACATACTCTGGGTTGCTTCCAAGCCTTGGCAATGGTCATTTTGGCCCCCAAAAGAATATAATGTATTAATTTGCTGCTGTGTTTGTGGGCCCTAGAGATGTCAGCATTGAGGAGTGCAATAGCCGGTGATCTGGGTAGCTGGCAGCCCGTCACCCTGAAGATTAGGAGAAAGACCGAGTTCCAAAAACTACGGATCCTCTGGCATTCCCACCAAATGTGGGGCATGGACTCATACAGTTGACAGCCTCTAAAGCATAGGGGATCTGAAGAGGGGTATATGATAGCCAATTTTGAGGGTGTCAGATACCATCTCGTCAGAACTTTCAGACTAGCTTCCATAAGGGAGATATTTATGAGCCCCTTAAAAGCTCTTTTGTGTGCCATCTGCCAGTCAACCAGGTCCCACTGTAGTTGTAGATTCTTTTCCCATGAAAGCATATGTGGGGATTTATTAACCGGGTTAGCAAGTGATTGGTAGATGATAGAGATGCCCCCCCCCGGGGATCCACGGCTTGTCCACACCATTGTTCATAAGCTGTGAACTCAGGCGGGTTTGGTTTGTTATCCCAGATTTTGTGAAGGAAATTACCAATTTGACAAAATCTGTAACGCTCTGAGCTAGGGAGGGCCAGCTGGCTCACATAGAAGCTCAGGGAGATCAGACCCCTAGAATTGAAGAAGTGCCCTATCCGGTACAAACCCTTATCTAGCCACCATTTGAATGATTTTATCTCGAGCCCCGGGGGGTAGTCTGGATTATGGAAAATATGTGCTAAAGGACTGGAGAAAAGATGGCAGGTCTTTCCTTAGGTGGGACCCAGAGGAGAAAGTCTAAGGTGTATGTGGGAACTGCCTCTCTCTATCGAGAGCCAGTCCGGTTTTTCTGACCGGAAGTACGCAGTGGAAAGTTGGGCCAGTCTGGCCGCCTGGAAGTACCATTTCAGTTTTGGAAGTCCCAACCCCCCCTTTTTCCTTGGGCTGAAGAGGGTGTTCTGGTGGAACCTGTAACCACCTTTCCCCCATTGAATTTAATAATTTTGCTCTGCAAACCCTTTAAGTGGTCCATTTTAATTTTAATAGGTAAGGATCTGAATAAATAGAGAATTCTAGGCAGGAGTGTCATCTTTATTGCATGGATCCTACCCAGCCAGGAGAGCTCCCCCTTAGACCAGGTTTTTAAATCTGATTCTAGTTTATTGTACATCGTTAGAAAGTTAGCCTCATAAAGTCGCTCAATTCTGTTCGTTTTATCTTCCTGGAGATTCCTATTTTCTATCTAATCATTTTTTATTTTTTATTAAATTTTTTTTATTTTTATTTTTTATTTTTGATCATTCAGTAATATTTTTCACATATATATATCGTTTTTTAATTTCATATTTATTTTTATTTTTAAACATTTTTTATTGTTTCCAATGATACAATCCAATTTTTTTTTGGACCTGATACAAGTCTCTGTTGTTTGCCATTTTGCTGCAGGTGTTGGGTCACCTGATCCGGCCTCGGAGGCCAAATTGGCCCCCATCCCCCCCCGGGAGCTGCGACACCCTTTTGCAGGCTCTCCTCTCCTCCCCCTCCCCCACCCCTACAGGGGGTTGTGGACGGCCTTGCATGGTCTCCTTTTCCACTGGTTCACGTGCTGTCCCGTCTTGGTTTTTTCCTCCCTGTTCCTTCTGTCCTACTGCCACAGGACAGTTTTAAATTCACATTATCACTTATTTTCACAGAAGCCTCCCTACATGGGTCAGCTACCCTGGTCACCACACACGTTCTTCTATTTGGGTCTCTGGATGTGGTCCTTTCTGGGGCTCATGTGCCAAAAAAAAACCCATCTCAGCTCCCTTTAGGGGATACCCCCCAGTGGGGTGTGTCCAGCCATCAATATGACACCGATCCATGCAGCAAATATGGTAAACCATATATTTATTTTCAATATTTTTTCATATATAATAAAATATATATATATTTTTTTGCAAAATACAATATTTACACATTTTTATCAATTACAGTTACCAATACGTGCATGCTCCTGATGAGTGGATAAATAACTTCACGAAACGCTTAGAGCAGATATATGCCGTATGAATTATTACATAAGTTGTTCTATGCTGCAGACATTGTCATATATGGATCCAATTTTCATCATTTTGTGAAATATGTATTTGTTTCTAGTTCATATGTAAAATTTTATAGTAGAGGCAATGTGTCCAATATATATGTATAAAGAGATGTATGGATTAACGGTACTACCTTGATGAAAATTGCCTCAATAAAAAATGCATGTTTTTTATAACCCGTGTGTCTCATTTAAAGTCCCAAAAACCCCCCCTTTTGTATATCACTGTAGTAAAATCATTAAGAACCTTGCAAAGGTTAGGGAGGGAAACAGTTGGCCCTGTAATAAACAGAAGGACATCGTCAGCGAACAGTCCGCATTTATGAATTTGGGGACTACATGAGACCCCTCGAATATCAGGGTTAGTTCTAATCGCGACCGCTAGAGTCTCAATTGCAATAGCAAATATGAGGGGGGAAAGAGGACACCCCTGCCTAGTTACTCTGGAGATATCAAACGGCTTGGATAGATATCCTTGCATACGAATCGCAGCCCTAGGGGAAGAGTATAACTCCCGCAATATCCCCCTGAATTGCGGGGCATTGCGCCCATCTAACAGGGCGAATAAGTAAGGTCAGGTGACAGAATCAAAGGCTTTGTGAAGATCGAGGGATAGCAACATTCCCGCTTGTTTAGAGCCCTTATCCCAGTTGTACTGTAACAAGGAAATTATGTCTATTGCCGTCCTAATTTGATCTGGCCCCTGTCTACCCGGGATAAATCAAACCTGATCCTTGTGTATATAACTCCTTATAAAGGTAGCTAATCGATTGGCTAATATCTTCGTTAGTATTTTAATGTCATTGTTGATCAGAGAGATCGGGCACTAATTGCCCAACTCCTCCGGGTTTTCCCTGGTTTTGGTATGACCGTTACGAAAGCCGTGTTTAGGTGAACGTCCAGGGGGATCTTTGAGTTATAGAACTTGGACATGAAGGGGGCTAAAAATTGGCGAACGTTTTATAGTATGGTACCAAGAGGCTGTCTGGGCCTGGGGCCGATATGCTTTTAAGGTTTTTAATAACATAAAGGACTTCTTCATTTGTAAAGGGGGCTTCCATTATATCCCTGTGTTTAGGGGAAAGGTGAGGGATAGGCAAGTTGTCTAAGAATTTGAATATCTCCTGTTCTGAAGCCCCTGACAGGGAGCTATATAGATTAGAATAGAAGGAGTTAAAGGTTTCAAGGATTTTTTGAGGGTTAGAAGTGGGGAGCTGGTCTGCCCTTCTAATCCTGGGAAGGTTAAAGGTTCTAGGACGGGGTGACAATGTAGAAGCCAATATCGGGCCACAACGGTCTTTGAGGGTGTAAAATTTTGCTCCTGTCCATCTGATTTGCTTCTTTGGCTGTTAGAGCTAGGTTAAGCTCGCCCCTGGTAGCTTCTAACTTGGTTAAAGAGGCTTTTGTTGGGGCCCTTTTGTGGGCCTTTTTCAAGGCCATAAAGGCTTGTTCAGCCCAAAGAGTCTCAGGGTTCGTATCAGCAGTCTCTTTTAGGTTAAAGTATTCCTGCAGTGACTTAGTTATTTCCTTGATTCTAACTGGGTCGCTTAGAATGGATTCATTTACTCTCCAGAGGGGGGTCTGTGAGGCTGAAGAGGTAAGGGAGAGAGACACTATGGAATGATCTGACTAAACAGTATCAAAGATAGAAGAGCTAACCGCGCTAGGAGAGCATCTGGAGGGGACTAAAATATGATCGATTCTGGCGTAAGAATTATGTGCATGAGAGAAATGAGTGAAGTCCCTTTTATTCTGGTTCAGTTCCCTCCAAATGTCAACCAGACCTTGCTGGTGAATCATTTTTGCTATCTTATGACTTGCTTTCGGAGGGCAGGTCAGTTGGTCTGAGCGCGGTCTAGACTTGTCCAGACCTTGTCAAGGGCTGTATTTGAGTCCCCCCAAAATATCACCATCCCCTCAAGGAGAAGGGTAAGCGTTTTAAATAGATTCTGAAAAAATCTGGCCTGACCCTTGTTTGGAGCGTAATATGAAACTATGGAGTACAAACGGCCTTGAATAGTCCCTTTCACTAGTATATACCTCCCTTCAGGGTCCCTCAGATCGGAAATCCATGAGAAATTGCTCTGTTTAGAAAAGAGGATTGCAACCCCTTTTGTCTTGTCTGGTGCATTGGCTTAAAGAATTTGGGGTAGTGGGCGTGGATAAAGATTGGGCTGTACCGGACAGGGAAATAGGTCTCTTTAAGAAGAACCACGTCAAATCTCCTCAATCGAAAGGCCTCCAGGGTCTTTCTTCTCTTTACTAGAGAATTTAGTCCCTGAGAATTATGTGTGGCCACCTTGAGGATTGGGGAAGATGTTTGTGGATCAGCCATGGTATCACCCGGGGGGAGGCCCTCCATGTAGCGAACACTTACTGTTAGAGGTCTTCGCGTGACGGGTAGACCCCCTAGTATCTTGTGTTTGGGGGAATTTGTCTGTTTCCCGAGTAAGGTCCTAGATCCGCCGACCAGCTGAAAGAGAGAAAAGGTTAGAAAAGAGAATAGACAACCACAACAAAAAGAACATAGAAGTCAGGCCCTCAACCAGGGTCTGAGGCATCTGGCCAGGGAGTTAAGCTCCTAGTCAGAGGCCTACTTTTGCAAAGCCTAACCCTGCAAAGGGTTAGTCACCTTATCCTGCACCTTCTTTTTATTCTAGAGGTCATATGCTTTCAGAAAATATAGGGTTTTGGGGGTCTTTCACAAAATCCTAAAGTTGTAAGAGAAAAATGAAAACCTTCAGATTTTTAGAGAAATTTGGATATTTACACTTTTGCGTCTGTTCAATTTCCACCATTTCGCAAAAAGGCACAATTTAAAAGTTACAAATATTTGTTATTTATTAACTCAATACAAGTTAAGCTTTGAGTCGCTTGATGTATGCAAATGCACATTTGGACAAGCCAGCTTCATTTTGGAATAATATGCTGTGGACTGATGAAACAAAGATTCAGTTATTTGGTCATAACAAAAGAACACAGCGTTCCAAGAAAAACAATTGCTACCCACAGTAAAATTTGGTGGAGGTTCCATCATGCTGTGGGGCTGTGTGGCCAGTGCCAGTGCTGGGAATCTGGTTAAAGTTGAGGGTCACATGGATTCCACTCAATATCAGCAGATTCTTGAGAATAATGTTGAGGAATCAGTCACAAAGTTGAAGTTACACCGGGGCTGGATATTTCAACAAGACAACGACCAAAAACACCGAACAAAATCTACTCGGGCATTTATGCAGAGGAACAAGTACAATGTTCTGGAATGGCCATCCCAGTCCCCTGAACTGAACATTGAACATCTGTGGGGTGATTTGAAGCGGGCTGTCCATGCTAGGCAACCATCAAACCTAACTGAACTGGAGATGTTTTGTAAGGAGGAATGGTCCAAAATACATTCATCCAGAATCCAGGCACTCATTACAGGCTATAGGAAGTGTCTGGAGGCTGTGATTTTTCTGTTGGGGTGCCCAAATGTATGCACCTATCTAATTTCGTTTTGACACATATTGTGCATTTTCTGTTAATCCAATAAACCTCATTTCACTACTGAAATATTACTGTGTCCTTTAGTTATTTGATAGATCAAAATGAAATTGCTGATCCAAACACCCAAGTATTTATAAATGACAATCATGGAAATTGTCAGGGGTTCCTAAACTTTTGCATACAACTGTATCTGCTAATAATGGTTTTAGTGTATTTTTTGCGAATATATAGGTTTGATAAACATTTGAGCAAATACTGCGGGGTCTAAAAATTCAGTAGCACCTTCTTTTTATTCTAAAGGTCATATGCTTTCAGAAAATATATGGTTTTGTGGGTCTTTCACAAATTCTGAAAGCTGTAAGGGAAAAATGAAAACCTTCAGATTTTTAGAGAAATTTGGATATTTACACTTTTGCATCTGTTTAATTTTCACCATTTTGCAAAAAAGGCACAATTTAAAAGTTACCAATATTTGTTATTTATTAACTCAATACAGGTTAAGCTTTTATATTTAGTAGGATTTTTGCAAAATTTGCTGTGGATTTATCTGCTCATCATGATTTTAATGGATTTTTAGCAAAAATATTGTTTTGATAAACATTTGCGCAAATATCGTGGGACTTTAAAAATCAGTAGCACCTTCTTTTTGTACTACTGGTCATGTGCTTTCAGAAAAGTTTGGGGGATATTTTATAAACTTTGGAAGCTATAAGTGAAAAATAAAGAAGCAAAGGAAAAATTTCAAAAATGGTCTGGCCACCTGGGTGTATAAAATGGAGCACAGGGTCTGGCAGTGAAAGGGTTAAGGGGGTGTGGCAGGGTGTGTCCTGTGCCTGCATACTTTTGCTAATATGTGTCACTCATTCCCAGTTCAGAAAGTTGGGAGGTATGGATAAGTGAGTATAAAATGTTTGGTTGGTAGTATTAGATTGAGGCTCTGGAAAAACTGTCCATAAAACATTGGGTGCTTTTTTTATGGTCACGTGACTAAAAAGAACCATTTTGCTGTGCTTTTGAAGCACTTTTTGTGAGATTTTCAGGCACTTTTGAAGCACTTCCCATTCATTTCAATGGAGAGGGGCATTTCTGAGGTGCTTTTTTAAGCGTTCCAAACATGCTCCAAAGATGCTGCTTGCAGGGCTTTTTTCACAGCCAGCACACCGCCCCAGTGTGAATGAATGGGAAGCAGTTTTCAGGAGCCTTTCAGGTGCTATTTTTAGAGCAAAAGCACCTGAAAAGCATCTCAGTGTGAAAGGGGTCTTATATTTTACGAGATAATCTAATATGTTGCGTAGCATGGATCAGTTCTATTTCTCTCCCCTATTGTTATTTGTTTGTTATTTGTCGCTTCTGTGTTTTGGGAACCTGGGATCCTTAGCATATGTTTATTCTTTCCTCTGTACTGTTTGATATTTCATTAAAAACTATTGGAACCAAAATGGTTGGTTTCTGGGCTTCACACATACCCTGTCACGTTTCTCTGAATCTAATGTTCCACATAGATTGATTTGTTAATTCCTTCATGTATATTAGAACATGAAAGCTGATACTTGTTTACTTGCTATAGTCAACATTTTTATTTTGCCTTTATATGCATTCTGTTCTGATTTGTGCCGATTCATTAGAATTGGAAATGGGAAAATATAAACAAAAGTAGAGTTGTTGTCCACATGACCAATCAGAATTCTTGCTTCAATTTACAAATATAGGTTAAAACTTGATTGGTTGATATTAGCCACATTTGTTAATGTTTTCTTTTCTCAAGAGTTAACAGAATCAGCTATGCCAACTATAAAGCCACTTGCTTCTGGAAATGTGTTAGTGTTTACAATATCATTAACTAATGGAGACAGACTACAAGTAAAAATGGTAAAAAGATCATGCAATGAATTCTATTTTGGGCTATTAGAATGCCAGGTCTTGATGTTGTTTACTCAAATCTTGATTTATCAACATTTGAGATCATCAGTTTTATATTTCACACTCCAGTGCTGTTTGACTTTACTGAGCTGTTTATCTTATTACTGCTTATCTTTGATATACAACACATTGGATTACTTCAGTTTTTTCTAGATGAGATTTGCGGTGACCATGTTTTCAGCACAGAAAAGCCATCCCCCATGGATGCATATACGTGGCCGCTCAGCATGAAAACCCACCAATCCAGGATATACTGTATATGTACAGCTGGCAGGAACAGGTTAAAGATTAAAAATGACACATGATGTCAAGTGAAAATATTAAACTTTTGACAGCCATCATGTTGTTCTGTCTACAGTTCTCCATGTTTCTGTAAACACTGAGTGCAGATATCCAGCAACAGCAGGGGTAACCAGTTCAGTGTAGCTGTGGAAATTGAAAATCAGACTGTGACTAAAGCAATATTTATTAATATTGAACCTCATTCAACACCAGCAAATGGAATACAGAGAAAAAATGAAGATATACGTGAACCATAAAGTGATAGAATTAAAGTGATAAAATACCTAACAAACAACCAAACTATAATACATATACAAAATGGTGAACACAGATACACAGGGCAAGACAGGAGCTGTACGGAGATGGATAGGGAAGGAGGCCAGAACTGTGATCAGGAACAAGGGGAGCAGATAAGAAGTAGCAGGGCACAGGATGCAAGTACTGGAGCAGAATCACAGCACAAGACAGGATCAAAATCAGGAGCAGCACATCAATAATCAGGCAGAAGACACACATGCAAAACACTGAGCCAGTGAAGGAACTGACAGAAAAGAGCTGTATACCTTCCCAGCAGCCAGCCTCAAATTAGACTGATTACTGGGATCAGCTGGCTACTGGGAGACACACCCTGGTGGCCACCTGAACTACACCATTCCACTCTGTGAACCACAGGGCCACCAACAGGTGATCCAGGTTCTGGCAGTTTTTCTATAAAATGTGGGATGACTCCCCTAAAACTAATATGTAGACTAGCATAAAGCCAGAGGCTGACCATGTAGGTGTAACACGGTTAACAATATGATCCACCTGTCAAGTTCATTAAAGTGTATAAGCTAACATTAGAGATGAGGTATTGATTTGCCACTACCATGGGGTTGATTTATTAAAACACAATAGACTGTGCACTTTGCAAGTGCAGTTGCTCTAGTCTAGAGCTTACTAAATGAGGGTAAACTCTGCTGACTTCCATCATTCAATCATGTGCAACCAAAGATGCAGTTTTTTTTTTCCTGCATGTGGCTGGCTATTCTTTTTAAAATGAAGCTTCATCTCAATTACTAAGCTCTGGCGCAATTGCACAGTGAATAGTGTATTTGTTTTTTGTAAACAAACCCTCTTTTGTTTTTAAGGAATATACTGCTGGTTTGAGATATTGGGGTCCCAGTGAATTTATGTGCAGATTCACCTTGTGGAATTTTTTTACCCATAATGCATTGTATGTCCTTTGAACTGTGGCCAGCTAGAAGTGCTAATATGGAGACTTTTGGTTAAGCCAGTCCCTATAAACAAGGGGCACAAAACAGCCATAGTACCAGTGAACCGAAAGCTATTGAAGGCAAGGCTAACAAACTGTATGGGGAGAGATTAGGGACAGTCAGGGACAGTTAGGAAACTTCAACTTTTAATTCTGATTGCTAGCTCTCTAGGATTTCAATCCCTTTTGGGGCCCTTTTTGTTAATAGTATTTGGGTCTTTTTTGTCTTTAATTTTATTTTGTGTTTGATTTGAAGTCAGTAGTCACTTTTAGCTACTATCCTGTCCATAACAAACTTTTTGCTGCAAGACTTCTCTTAACCGGTTCCAGACCGGCTTGTGTACACCTACTGCTGCACTGTGGCAGCATAGCATTAATCTCCGTTTATAAGTGGTGATTCGCATAGGTGCAGCTAGCAGACGGGAGCGCTTCATCGGCGGCACACTCTCATGCCCACCGCACGCTCCCTGAGTGTGGCCATGGGCCAGGCAGACTCGATGTCCACCGGTGACCCACGATCGCCTGATATAGAAGAAAAGCAGTGACCTGCCGATGTAAACACTGTGGTTCCCCACTCTGTCAGGCAACCATGATTTGCCCCCAGCAGGTTAACCCCTTCCCTTCCAGTGACATGTATACAGTAATCAATGGCTTTTTTATGGATCTGATCGCTGTATAAATGTCAATGATCCCAAAAAAGTGTAAAACATGTCCAATCTATCCGCTGCAATACCGCAGTCCTGCTAAAAATCACAGATCACTGCCATTACTAGTAAAAAAAAAAATTGTAATAACCATAAATTAATTCTCATAGTTTGCAAACGCGGCAACTTTTGCGCAAAACAGTCAATATACGCCTATTGCAATTTTTTTATCACAAATATGTAGAAGAATATATATCGGCCTAAACTGATGAATATATTTTTTTTTTTTTCAAAATTGTCACTCTTTTTTGTTTATAGCTCAAAAAAATAAAAACTGCAGAGGTGATCAAATACCACCAAGAGAAAGCTCTATTTGTGGGGAAAAGGGGACACCAATTTTGTTTGGGTACAACGTTGCACAACAGCGCAATTGTCAGTTAAAGCGGCACAGTGCCGAATCGCAAAAAGTGCTCTGATCAGGAAGGGGTAAATCCTTCCGGGGCTGAAGTGGTTAAAATATGGACTTTAGTTTCGGGAGTTTTCATTACTTTTGGGAATATATTGGTTTATATATAATGTTGACAGTACCAGTATAGTGATAGAGCCTTTTTTAAATGTGGGGAGTTCAAAGCAGAGCACTCAGTTGTTACCGACCATCTACTCTTGGAGTTGGTGCCTTTTGTTAATAGTTCACTGCTGCATCAATTGAAAGAAAAAAGTGCAAGAACAGTTTACACCTAATGCACCTCATATTATATCACTCAAATCTTCCCATCCCCACTGAGCAAATAAAAGTAATTAACAAGTTATTTCCTCTATCCGTGATTAAAACATTACTGCTGCTGGCTATGTTTACAATGCTATGTCTTTTGCAATATCTTAATTCTTGCAATGAAACCCCAGCCTGTGCCTTTTGTCTCTAGTAAATTTGGCAAATTTTGCATAACTGTATCATCTGCAGTTTCATCATTCCTATAGTAAAACACCTGAATGTATTCTTTGTCTCTAGTATATTTTGGCCTTTTATCCATGATTAAAACTGTCCTGATACTGGACACTTTTAGACTTATGTATCCTCTGCAGTTTCTTAATTCTGCTTTTAATACCGCACTGTTTTTTTTGTCTCTATCAAATCTGGACCTAGCTTTCCCATTAAAATTGTTCTGCTGCCGGTCAATTTTTCAGTTTGTTCTAATTGGTGAATTTGTTCTGCTATTTTCCAATTTTACACTGCTGTGTCATCTGTGGTCCCTTAATTCTTAATGGCAGCTGCATAGAAATGAGTTACTTGCAAGACAGTTCGGCTTTGCATCAGTGAGAACAAGGACAGTGACAGTAAACTACTGGCCAGTTCCTACATGCCAGTCAAAGAGGGTCTAATAATGAAAAAGCATGTGTCACTGCTAAACCTACCTAAATAGACATTTTATTTTCAAACTGAAATGAATTATATTGGAGTGTTGCTGCTGTATGTAAGCCAAATAATTATAAAGGATAATAATCAATTCTACAGACAAATATGCCCTTCCAGTGTACGCTGTAGTTGAGACTGGCCATGAAAATCATTCTGTTCCATATCCTCCAAGCATGTTATTTAACAAATTTGTATATTTTCAATGTTGCCCTTAAATACACATGAAAAAAAAAACCTTCTCCCAATTGTATGGTATTTCTTTTTTTTGTTTTATTTCTTTTGTTTTTCTTTTTTACATTTGTAAATATCCCCAGTGGCAGTGTCCATTTTCCCATGCCTTTTTGACAGCTATTTGCACATTAGCCCTAAAAATTGTCATATTATAACAAAAAGATTCACCCCCCTATAGACATAAGGGTTGATTTACTAAAGCTGGAGAGTGCAAAAACTGGTGCAGCTTTGCATGCTAGCCAATCAGCTTCTAACCTCAACTTGTTCAATCAAGCTTTGACAATAAAACCTTGAAGCTGATTGGTTTCTGTGTGGAGCTGCACCAAATTTTGCACTTTCAAGCTTTAGTAAATCAACCCCATAGTGTGCGACTTCACAAAATTTCAAAGAAGATTCACTGAACCACTAACATAATTGGAAAATTGCAGGGGCCTAGAGGTGTATGTGTAATCAAAACGTTTTTCTTAGCTTTGGATGAAGAGAGGAATGTTACTAAAGTTTGATGCTGTTTCATGGGTGCATGCAATTTTAACACTTGACATGCTGGGTATCTATGTACTCAGTGCAATCTCATCCTTTATATTTTATCAAAGAAATTGGGTACTTTATTGCAACTGTGTGCCCTAAAATTAACTTTAGTGTATTTTCTACTTAAAGTCTGCATTTCCTAAAGCATTGTGCTAATATTTTGTAACATACAAATTGTAACTACCTCTAATTTATTCTGTAGGGTGACTGCTTTCAGAAAGTACATAATGTTTGGGGGTGTTATGTAATCTTCAGGCCTAAAATTATTTTTTAAACTTGTGTGAAAAAATGCATATACGACTTTAGCAGGGAAAGGGTGAAAAATTGGGTTTGCATTAAGTAAATAGAGATCCAAGTCTTAAAATTGCACATGATATGAAAAAGGCAACAAACCAAAAATTATACGTAGGCTCTGCTTAAAAGCCCTTACAGGATTACTGTATCTGAGATACTAACGGTCATAAAAGATCTGTCTAAGGGGAAAAGCCCAGGACCGGATGGGTTCACTAACTCATACTACACAAAATTTCAGGCAGTACTTGTAGGGCCCCTCTGTAAATACTTTAATTGACTGGCCGCCGGGTCAGCTGTGCCCAGGGAGGCATTACTTGCCCACGTAATGGTAATCCACAAGGAGGGAAAGGACCCCACCGCGCCCAGTAGCTATAGACCGATTTCCCTTTTGAACTCGGACATTAAAATATTAGCAAAAATTTTAGCTAACCGTATAAAACCAATTATGCCCACACTGATACACCCTGACCAGATGGGGTTTATAACAGGCAGAGAGGCAAGAGACAACTCTAACAGGGCTATCCAGCCATTACACTGGGTGGAACAACAGGTTGCCCAGAAAAGGCGTTTGACAGGGTGGACTGGGTATACCTGCGAGAGGTCCTGACTCGAGCAGGGTTAGGACCTAACATGCTGATGTGGATATCCTCCTTGTACAGCGCCCCGGCGGCGAGAGTGAAGGTGAATGGGGTGCTGTCAGACCCAATGGGACGCGACAGGGGTGCCCACTGTCCCCCCCTGCTCTTCGCCCTTACTTTTGAACCACTTCTTAACAGAATATGCTACAACACAGATATCAGAGGCCTCAAGGTCGGACCGACAGAACACAAATTGTCCGCCTATGCCGACGATGTCCTGTTCTATGTCTCTGATCCCCTGGTGTCCCTCCCTAGCCTTATGGCAGAACTCCAGCAGTTTTGCCAGATCGGGAATTTCAAAATTAACTACTCCAAATCAGAGATGTTGCCATTGAGAATCCCGGAGGCCTTACGTACACAGCTGCAGGCGTCATACTCATTTACCTGGTGTACAACCTCTATAAAGTATCTGGGTGTTAGACTCCCTCCCCGATGCTCCCATTTATATCAACATAACTATACCCCACTACTGAAGTTACTCCGAACCGACTTGCAACAGTGGAACCTGGATACAATAACTTGGATGGGCCGAGTCAATGTCCTGAAAATGAATGTGTTGCCCTGCATTCTCTTCCATTTACAAATGGTACCAGTTGTGCTGCCCTGGGCCTTCTTCTTGACCCTCAACAGTCTGTTCATACGATATGTTTGAGGAGGTAGGAGCCCCCGACTGGCTTTACGTACTCTACAGCGCCCAAAGCGACAGGGAGGGTTAGGGATCTTGATCATTTGCAGGTACTATGAAGCGATAGCGCTACAATCCATTCTAGACTGGCACCACAACGTAACTGCTAAAATATGTTTCCCACTTGAAAAATTCCTAGCGAGTAGGAACCTGGCCCATGCCCCATGGCTCCCTAGAGCTGGCAGGGGACTTTCCGACTGGGTGTCTCCAATGACCACTCACGCCCTGACCTTATGGGATGCCATGAATAAGCAGGGGGGGTTGGCACCATCGACCTCCCCACTGACCCCACTTGAGGGCTTCCCTTGGTTTGCCCCAGGTGAGCACCCGACATATTTTAGGGCATGGACAAGAGACGGGGAGGTGCAATGTGGTCGTTTCCTGGGTGTGCAGGGCTTGCTCCCCCTAGACCAGCTACGTTCACTATATGGAATGTATATGATGGACGAGTGGCGCTATAGACAATTCCAGCATTTTGTCCAAAGACTGACCAGTCCGGTTCGCGCGCCAGACACGGCCACCCCATTTGAGAAACTTTGTCTCGCAGAGGCACCTACCCCTCATGCTATCTCGGTGCTCTACAACCTATTGAAATCCCAAGGCAGAGATGGAAAACCACCCTATATTAGGGACTGGGAGAGAGACCTACAGCATGAATTCAGCAAGACGCAGCTGGATAGTCTTTACCACCTTACCCACTCGAGCACGGTGGACACAAAAATGCAAGAAAACTGTTACAAAATTCTCACACGATGGTATAGAGTCCCTACAAGGCTCGTGGCGATCTATCCACTGTCTGTTGGAGGGGATGCGGGCAGAGAGGCACGTTCCTCCACATCTGGTGGGAGTGTCCCGTGATTCAGCCATACTGGCAAGACATAAGGGCACAGATTAAAACCATACTGGACATAGAGATCTCTGATTCCCCGCTAAATCTTCTACTGCACGTCCCCACCATCCCTCTCAGCCATTACCGCAAATCCATAGTACCACATCTGCTTAACGCGGCCAGGGGGTTAATCCCGGTTTATTGGAAACAAACCCAAGTGCCGAGCCAAACAGAATGGACTAATCTAGTGAATAAAATAATGGCAGCAGAGGAGTGGATGGCGAGGTGCAAAGACCGCTATGACAAATTTTATACTGCCTGGGCCGCGGGGATAGCTCACACCGAGAGGAATGCACAGGGCCCTAGCCAAAACCCATGACCATGTATGATGGGAATAATGTTAAGACCCCACCGGGGAGTTCATCACAGGTGCAGCCTTAACCCTTAGCAGTTCCAAGAGAGAGATAAAAGATAACCCAATAGGAGACCCCAATATGCAGTACAGAATGGTGTACCGATATGTATATGAAGATATAGAAGGAGACATGGTGTACATGTCTCTGTGATTGTTTTATTATTATTGTTCCCCTATTCTTTTCTCCTATTTTTCTCCTCCCTCTTTGCTCTTTTACCCCCCCATCTTCTTTTCTCAATCTTCTGTCTGAAATTATTGTTTTTGGTGGTTTGAAGCAGTGTCACATAGGCTGAAGCTACCTGTCATGCACATGTGCCAGGTGACTGGATGTGACATGGAGTTGAATGTTATATAATGTTATATTTTCGCTTAAATTGGTGACATGTACCATGAAAAGATAAATAAAGATTACATTAAAAAAAGCCCTTACAGGTCAACATTTTATTTGCTCTTACTCCAGCATACACAATTAGAGTATCTCACAAAAGTAAGTATACCCCTCACATTTTTGTAAATATCTTATTCTATCTTTTCATGAGACAACAATGAAGCAATGACACTTTGCTACAATGTAAAGTAGTGAGTGTACAGCTTGTATAACAGTGTAAATTTGCTGTCACCGCAAAACAACTCAACACACAGCCATTAATGTCTAAACCGCTGGCAACAAAAGTGTGTACACTCTTAAGTGAAATTGTCCAAATTGGGCATACAGTGTCAATATTTTGTGTGGTCTCCATTATTTTCCAACACTGCCTTAACCCTCTTGGGCATGGAGTTCACCAGAGCTTCACAGGTTGCCACTGGAGTCCTCACTTGGCTCTGTACTCCTCACCTGGTTGGCGCTACACACGCTTGACACCATCTGAAGCAAATACATTTATATTGGTCTCATCGGACCACAGGACATGGTTCCAGTAACCCATGTCCTTAGTCTGCTTCTCTTCAGCAAACTGGTTGTGGACTTTCTTGTGCATCATTATTAGAAGAGGATTCCTTCTGAGACGACAGCCATGCAGACCAATTTGATGCAGTGTGTGGCGTATGGTCTGAGCACTGACAGGCTGATCCCCCCGCCACCCTTCAACCTCTGCAGCAGTGCTGGCAGCACTCATACGTCTATTTCCCACCAACCAAGAGATTCCCAGACAACCTCTGGATATGATGCTGAGCACGTGCATTCAACTTCTTTGGTCGACCATGGTGAGGCCTGTTCTGAGTGGAGCCTGTCCTGTTAAACTGCTGCATGGTCTTGGCCACTTGCTTCAGATCAGTTTCAGGGTCTGACAATCTTCCTATAGCCTAGGCCATCTTTATGTATTGTTACAATTATTTTTTTCAGATCCTCAGAGAGTTCTTTGCCATAAAGGGCAATGTTGAACTTCCAGTGAACAGTATGAGAGAATGAGAGCAATAGCACCAAATTTAACACACCTTCTCCCCATTCACACCTGAGACCTTGCAACACTAACGAGTCACATGTTACCGGGGAGGGAAAATTACTAAATGGTCCCAATTTGGACATTTTCACTTAGGGGTACTCACTTTTGTTGCCAGCAGTTTAGATATTAATGGCTGTATACAAACTGTACACCCATCACTTTACATTGTAGCAAAGTGTCATTTCTTTTGTGTTGTCACATGAAATGATATAATAAAATATTTACAAAAATGTGAGGGGTGTACTCACTTTTGTGAGATACTGTATATATAATTTGTATTGCATTCATCACTTTAATACATGCCTGATGCATGCCTTTACATATTCATGTGCATGTATGTGGGAGTGGAGGAAGCTTTGAAACTATTTTTGTTTTTTGTATTTTGTGTATGCCACTTAATTTATTGCTATTACATAGGTGACCAATAGTCCTTTATGTGATTGCATTTTGACAGTGATTGGTTTTCTATATTGACACATCAGGTGTCTATTATATGTCTCCCAATAGGAGTTTCAATCTTTCTGCACACCATCCAAAACAAGTTTCTTTTGTGCCTGTTGAAAACATTGGACATGTAGGGCCTGTTTCTTTCAGTCAAGTCAATGCAATGCCATCACTTAGCACTGAGCTCAATCCCCATTGTTTAAATGTCCCAAACCAAAGCTTACAGCTAGAGAAAGATAAATATCTGTGGCCAGGGGTGGCCACCAGTAATGTGGTTGTAAATTCTGCTTGCAAACATTGGGGTAGATTTGATAAAACTGGAAAGTGCAAAATTTGGTGCAGCTCTGCACAGAAACCAGCTTACAGCTTGTAACCACTTGGATGAATACTGACCCTGGACACAGCCAGGGTGCATCCAGAAATAGTGTTCATGTGAAGTTTTGACAACACAGAAAATGACCGCAGATAATCAGCCAGTTTGTATGCGGACATAGAACAGATTGTTGCCATGTTCAGAGACATCGTTTAGCTGATTTTGAGTGCAGCAAACTACAGATATTTGGTCATCTGAATGTAACCTCACTGGCCACGTATGGTCAGGCATTAAACATCTAAATAAAATGGAGGGGGGGGGGCATAGCATTTGAAGGATGCAAAGATTAATATCAGCTTTGAGAAAAGAGACATGTCAAGGCCTTGTATACAGCTGGTATGCTTCCAGGTCACACAGAATGGATTAAATCAAGCAAAGGTACTTACAGGATCAGCAAAGTTTCTGCACCTTTCCTGAAATGTTAGATTGTACACTGGTGGACATTATAGGTTTTCAAGAAAGATAGGCCCGGAGTAAAAAGCAAAATAAATAGACGGAGTTTGGGATACTTACCCGATTGGTGGGGTTGGACAGAAACAGGTGGGGTTTCAGGGGTTGAATATGGGAAGGTCCCGGGGAGTCTTTTGCTGGAGGATAGCTGACATTGGTGAATCGTCTATCCTGTCTTCCAACATGTTCACTGCAAGCTAAAAGAAAGAAAATATGAGAAAAAGTGCGGCGCATATGTGCATGAAAGGGGTGATAAACCCCCTAATTAAAGTATTGAGAGCAAATTAGGGAAAATACATGAATCATAAACCCAAAATGTGCAGTCTATACAGCCACACAATGTATGGTGAGGTAAAGTTCAATTAAATTAGTCCACCAGTAAAGAAATTTGTCTCTGGAAGTGAAACATAAAAAATCTGGAGTGACTGAAAAAGACTGGGAAATAAATCTTCAACTGTGCAAGGTAAAAACACCACCATGTATGTATAGGGTACTCTTACCAGATATACATGGTTTACAGGCATGTGGGTCAGGTTCAACCTCGGGAACACAGGACATCAGGCATCCACAGGATGGAATAGCGATGAAAGGCCCGTCATCAAACCACTTAAAGGGACCGGGCTGGTTTCCAGACATGCAGGTCGGGTTCAATCATGGGCATCCAGGGCGTCAGACATCCACAGATCAAGGTACCAATATGGTACCACAGCAAGCCTCAGTGAAGAATAAAAGCTACATAGTGTGATACTGTATAACCAGATAAGGTTTATTTATAAAATGGTTGCACTTACATGCTAAAAACTAGTAACGAGCACATGGAATTCCAGGTTGATAAAATTGGCGCAGTAGATGAAAGCAGGATCATCTACCCAACGCGTTTCATCTACAAAGACTTCCACAGGGCCATAGGCGTCCTGCTCCTACTGTGCTATATTTATAAATGATAAAAACCATGCTACAACGAGTCTCCACTCACATGGACGGCTTGTGTGTCAAGCCTCGCTTTCAATCTAACCTATAAAATAAAGTGGACATCATTCTGCACATATCCCGCACAAAAGACCCACCTGGTCTAATTCATGTTAGATAGTGCACATAACAGTATATATATAGATACATCTATAAATGGTAAGACATCAATAGGACCTGTACTGCTGACACTGACCCTCTCTGTGGGAGGGGAAATCTGTGAATGGCTAGCACAAGACACAGAGATCCAGCCCACAGAGGAGGGTTTACAATTGAGAGTGGCTAGGGGTGTCAAACAAAATGGAGATTCCCATATAGTTGACCCGGAAGCAGAAACGCCGTCATTCAAGACGTTATTTCCTCCACATGACATAACATGAAATGGTACTGGATACATATAGTTGACCCGGAAGCGGAAATGCCGTCATTCAAGACGTCATTTCCTCCACATGACATAACAGGAAATGGCACTGGATACAACCGCGCCACTTCCTGTCAGATAGCCACTTATGTAGGCAGATGGAGCAGACACCCTACCTCCGTAGGGTTACATCACTTCCTGACAAAAAAATAAAAAATAAATAAATAAATAAATAAAAAAACAAACAAAGGACATCATATCCTCCACATCCATAAACCGGAAGTGACGCTCCCACCGCAAGTGTCACTCCTCTTAGTGGCAACCTATCATGTCGCAAGGTGGAGGTAAATTACCCCCCACCACAACGCAGCATATCCAACACGGATACACAGCCATAAATAAACAGGAAGTGATGTCCGCAGTAAACAGGAATGTATCAACCCGTTCGCTGCGGAAACATGGTGGATGGCTTCCACATTATGCAAAAAACGGAATATCTATATTATAGCATATTAACGTCAAAACCATGGATGATGACAATACAATAAACAAATAAGCAGTCCAATTAATTCAGTACCATGACACATTGCATTAATGGGACATGAAAACCAGAAATAAATCAGGACGCTGAAAAAAATCAGGACATAGAAAAAAAACCAGGACATAGAAAAAAAAAAAAAACAGGACATAAATGGAAATGGGACAAAAAAATATATACATTACGCTTGGTTGATAAAAGCGTTGATGTCCCAGTCAACATTAATACCATGGGGCCAGAAAGATTTGAGCTCATAGATCCAGGATGTTTCGAGCCGTGATACACCTCTGGTCGTGGCACCCCCTCTCCATGGGGCCACATACTTATCAATAATAGAGAAAACAGTGCCCGTGGGGTCCCTAGCATGATGTTTTCGATAGTGCTTGGGCACCGTATGCTTTGTGGACCCTTTAATAATGCCAGTGATATATTCACTTACTCGTACTGAGAAGGTTCTAATCGTGCGACTAACATATTGCTTTTGGCACGGGCATGTTATCAAATAGACTACATTCTTAGTAGAGCAAGTTGTGAAATGTTTCATAGTATAGCTCTTGTGAGTTATTGTGGAAGAGAAAGTGTCAGTGCGTCTAGATTTGCACGCATTAAATTGGCATACCCTACATTTTCTGCAGGGAAAATATCCCTTTAGGTCTCAGAAAAAACATGGTTTAGAAGGAGGGTTTATGACATTTGGTGGCACCTGATTCCTAATGGACGCGGCTCCCCTATAGTTGATATTGGCTCTGTCGGGGAGTTTAGGTCCTAATATTGGGTCATTTTTTAAAATGTCCCAGTGTTTGGAAAAAATGTTTTCGATCTTACGATATTCAAAGGTGGTAAAAAAGGACCACTTGAACCTGTCTGTGTTAGGCTGGGATGGGCCAGATGGTTCAGGGTCTTGTAACAAGGTGTTTCTATCCATTTTCTGGATTCTGATAATCTCGTTGTCCAATACATCTGGGTTGTAACCCTTAGCATCAAATCTGGTCTTAAGGACATCTGCTTGAGAAAAGAAATCAGTCTCAAGGGTACAATTCCGTCTTAGACATATTATTTGGCTGCGAGGTACGGAGCCTAGCCAGGATCTGAAATGGCAGCTATCTAGAGGTATATAGCTGTTGCGGTTGGTGGTCTTAAAATGTGTTTTAGTGCCAACCCTCCCTCTCTGTTTAAACATAGACAGACCGAGAAAGACCAAATCAGTCTTGCTCATAGTGAGGGTAAGGGAAATGCCTCTATCATTACTATTTAAGATGTCGAAAAAATCTCCAAGGGACTGCTCCGAGCCATTCCATAGGAGGAAGACGTTGTCTATATACCTAGCCCACAACGCCAACTCAGGTCTATTGAGGGCATAGACAACGTCTTCCTCCCACTTAGCCATAAAAAGGTTTGCCAGGCTCGGAGCGAACTTGGCTCCCATGGCCACGCCCTTGATTTGTAGGTAAAAGGTGTTATTATACCACATATAATTATGCTTCATAGCAAATTGAAGTAATTCCAAGATGAATTCCTGTTGGATGAGAGGTAAAGAATTATCCTTCGCCAAATAGAACTTGGCTGCGGCCAAACCCAAGTAATGTGGGATATTGGAATATAAAGATGCTACGTCTGCAGTAGCCATCCAGGTATTATCATCGACTGACACTTCCTCTATGAGTTTTAACGTAGCTTTAGTGTCCCTAAGATAGGAAGGGGTCTTAACCACTAGGGGTTGCAAATATCCATCGATATATCGGCCAATACGTGAGGTAAGAGAGTCTATACCACTCACGATTGGCCTACCGGGGGGGTGGACAGGATCCTTATGAATTTTGGTAGGCTGTACAGCACAGGTATACGTGGAGCTAGGGGGAGGAGATAGGAACGTTCCTTCTTGTTCAGAATATTTTGGTTTAATCCTTTATCAAGGATGGTAATCAAACCCTTATTGAACTTGGAGGTGGGGTCACCCTGTAATGGTTGGTAGGTGCCTGTGTCCCCCAGTATTTTAATCATCTCCGTATGATAGGCAGCTTTATCCAATACGACTATGCCTCCGCCCTTATCCGCTGGTCGGATAATAAGATCTTT
>BLSH010206778.1:318002-351596 GCA_018402905.1 Glandirana rugosa
CGCGCGAGACGTCTTTCTCGGTACTAACCGGTTTCCGTCCCACGAGCCCCCGATTCATGTAAGGGGAATCTATCTACACTGTATATATATACTGCACTGCCTATACACCACTAACTAAACTGCCTAACCTCTCTCTATCTCCACGTTATACACACTATATACGGTCACTGTCTAAGCGGCCTTATATAGTGTGGGGAATGTACTTAGCCCCCGAGCACCCTGCCTTTGGCCAATCATGGCTCTTTCTGCAGAGCGCGCTGTCATTAGCCAAAGCATGCAGGTCATGTGCATGCTTTGGCCAATCAGCGGGTGTCATTTCCCCACGGTTTTGCACTGCATTATGGGGCATTCAGCGGTGCTCAAATTTGGCACGAACGCCCCATAATGTTTGGAATTCGCGGAACGGGCCCGATGTTTGAGTTGAACTTACATTCCACTTGAACAGCGGGCCCATCCCTGTGTCAGTATAGTGTGAGTATAGTGTAGTATGTCAGTATAGTGTAGTGTCAATGTAGTGTGTTAGTGCAGTGCAGTGTTTACCACAGCATTACATAGCATTTAGTGTTGTATACAATGTTGTATACCTTTTTTTATTTTTTTGGCCGTGGCGTGTGTTTTTTTGGGGGTTTTTTTCTTTTTTTTGTCCCGTCTGCCTCCCTTTTTTTTTAATTGTCAGTTTTCCTGACTGTGACACTGGTGTTCCCCCTTTTTTATTTGTTAAGAACTAGGAGAGCAGAGAGAGAGAGCACATAGAGGCTGATCACACAAAAACCCGACACACAGACGTTTATTGGGGATCTTCAGGGTATGAACAACAGGAGAACTAGCTCACACTATACACAGAAGACACAGCAAGGGAAAGGGATCTTCAACACACAATCTGGGACAAAAGAAAAAGGGGGAAATAGTCCATAGGGCTAACAATCCAGGGGGCCCTGGCCGGACAAAGCACGACGGGGGTTAAAAGTCCTTGGCACAGGCAGGGGATGGTACAGCAGGAGTTAAAGTCCTTAGCGTGGTAGTATGGCACAGCATGGATAGCCAGTTCATAGGCAGCGATATGGCACAGAAAAGGGAAGTGACCTTCTGGCAAGTAGCAAGGGGTAACAGTCCATGGGGTGGGGATATAGCACATCAAAAGGGAAACAGTTCACAGGGCCATAATATGACCCAGCCAGGGGAATGCTCCTCAGAATGGTAGCTGCAGGGGCGGAAGGGGCAGAAGGGTTCAAAGACTCATGCTGCAGAAGTCCTACTGTCCTGAGGGGTGAATGGAAGTGGTCTTGGCATCAAGGGATCCAGGCAGGACACAGGAGATTAAGTCTTTGGTACACAGAGCAGGGTTGACACAGCAGGGTAGTAAGTCCTCCACACTGGCAGGGCACAGGGGATTAAGTCCTCGGCACACAGAGCAGGGTTGGCACAACAAGGTAGTAAGTCCTCATCACAGGCAGGGGACAGGGGGTGAAGTCCTTGGCACATCCAGGATACAGGCTAGTACACAGGGGAACAATGAGGTACCGCAGGATCACACTCCAGACTCATAGGTCAACAATCCAGGCACAGTGAGTAGCAGGCCACAAGCTGGTACAGCAGAGTCCAGAATCAAAATCCAGGCACAATGACGGATGGGCAGCAATAGGCACAGCAAAGGTTCAGAGACTCACCAGTCAACAGCAGCCTCAGTGGGGGAAGTCCAAGCCGAGCGGTAGGGGAAAAGAGGTCCAGAGGGCAGATGGCCTTCACAAACCCCTGGTAGGTGCAGGGAGGGCTGTGTATCCTGCCCTCAGCTTCACTCAAGCAGCAGTTGAAGGACGAATGGTGAAAAGCCCCACGGAACTAAAGTCCCCGCAGTGCAGAAAACAAAATTAGTCTCAGCAGTTCACCCATCATTTTCTAGTCTCCTAAGGAGCCTTGCAGCCATGATCTACTCTGTCCAACATTAAAGTAAAGACTGACCAGTCTGCCCCCCTTCATTGTTAACTGTGGTATTGTGAATGCACTCACACACCTTCTGGTGCCGATGCATCTGCCTTTATCCCCAGCAGGATACAATCATTTATTCCCTCCTTACTGAGGGAGCCACACGTCCGACCCCCTGTAGGGACACAGGAACTCACAAACCAAATTATGCAGATATGTTGACTGTGTTACACATTGCATCTGAATTAGAGATTTGCCAGTTTTATAAAACAAAATAAATATTGAAAAATTTCAATATTTCTGACCTTCGTCACATTATTTCATTTTTTATTTTATAGTTTTTACATTTCTGACAGTGTTAGTCCTCAGTTTAGTGCACCAAACCCCACTTTTCATTCAATAAAGTGCATCCAATCACAAATTTCCCAGTTTCTATTAAATTTGGGTAATTATGTCTGGGAGGCCAACAAAGAGAAGCATATGTTCCCATGCCACTATGAGGGGGCCAGCAGTGTCCACAGGCAGAGGTGGATGTGGTCCGTCCTCAGGCAGGGCACATTTGTTTCTGTTTAGTGATGCTGCCCGAGCAATCCAGCCACAGTATGCAGAGGAGTTGGTGGACTGGCTTACTAAATCATTCTCATCCTCTATGACCCAAGCTGACACTAGTGCACAGTCCACCACAGCTGCCAGAGCAGCTTATTTTGCCTCCTTGTCCACAGCTGCTCCTGCCATAACCCCAACATTATGCATGGAGGAGTCAGCTGAATTATTTGATCACAGCATCAGCCCCCTGCTTCTTGAGGATACACAGACATTACTTGATTCTGATGTTGGTTCTGAGGTAGAGGAAGGGAGTAACATGAGCCTACAGAGAGGGGAGAACACTGATAAAAACAAATTGGCAGCCATGTTCCCCCAGCCTCAGCATTTTGCCAAGTTGGCTCCAGCAATGATGAGCATGGAGGGGATGATGATGAGGTCACTGACGCGACTTGGGTGCTGGATAGAGCCGAGGAGGAAAGTTAAAGGGATGCACAACCCCAACGAGGCAGGATGTCCTCCACAGACAGTCATTATGGAGGAGTAGAGAGCAGCCACCCTATTCCATCAGATTGTGGCTCTGTTACCTCCCAGCCCATTTCCCACAGCTCAGCTGTGTGGGCATTTTTTAGCACATGTGCAGCCGAATGCAATGTTGCAATTTGCAATCTCAGCCACAAGTAGATCAAGCATGGCAAAAACAACAGCCATTTAGGTACAACATGCTTGACAAGGTATTTAACCTCCCACCACTCAGTCCATTGCCAAAAGCATTTGAAAGCCACACACAAGGGACAAAATTCTTCTCTTCCTTGGCTTTCATGTCTACCACCACTATATCTCATGACCTCTAAGCAGCCTCCACTGATAGGGATGATGGTATAGCAAAGGGTGTCACAGGTCCTTGCAATATGTCTGCCAGCAGCACACCATCAGCTGTAAAGTATAGCAGGCAAATTTCTCTGCCCCAGCTGCTGCATCAAAAAAAAAGTACTCCTTGCCACCCACATGCACAGCGTTTAAATTCCAGCTTGTCCAAATAAAGAAAGCTTCCATGGAAAATCAATTTAAATGTAATTTTTTTCTTTATAAATGTCATTTTTGCTGCAGCACGTTGTATACATGGTACAGATCCACCACTTTACAGGCATACTAATGGGACCCCCAGGCACTATATTTAAAGGAATTTTTAAATGTTATTGTTTCACTTTAAGCATCTTTACCACCACTGCTCCTTTAAAAACTATCCTTTTTAAAAGTTTTTTTGCATTGGTACATGTCCCCCAGGGCAGTTCCTGGGCCCCCATACCCTTTTTATGGCCAATAACCTGCATATAAGCCTTCAAAATGGGGACTTTTGATTTTTCAAATTTGGATCCCATAGACTTTATAGGGTTCATGGTTCGGGTCTAAAATTTTGTGATATTCGAGAGTTCTGGCGTGAATCAAATGGGGTGGGGGGGGGGTTCGGCCCATCTCTACAATTAAAATTGTCTCGGCTTCTTCTTTGGGGCGTGCTTGCTGAATGATTTGGTGTTAGCTTGCCTTTGTTTGAATATATTTATTTACGCTGTTCATGTACATGGTTGCATTAACTCAATTGCCAATGCTATCTCTCAGTTTCAGTGGGACAAGTTCCAAACATTGGCATTGTGAGCAGCGTGACTCAGATTCCCTTGCCTGGACTGGCTGTGGAGGGTTGTCTTAACCTGACCTCAAGGCTGAATTGGAGATTGTTGAGAGATGCCACGTGGATGGCATGCTCCGGGGTGTGGGGCAAATGGCTCCAGTTGGTAAGGGCAGTGGGTGATGGTATCTTAACATAGGAAGAGAGGTTGCTGGTGTTTTTTTTGTATAGACTGCAATTTTGAGGAGAGGTTGTCTGCATGCTCTATTAATGATAAGTTGGCCGGTTTGGCATTTTTGTTTAAATAGATGGGTCATCCCAATTTTTCAAAGGATTTCTAGGTCTGGCAGGCAAATCAAGCTTCAAAAAGGACCAAGTGGGTGAACATGGAGCTCTTTTCAGTGCCAGTCCAAGGCTTATCCTGTATGGGCAGTGACTAAAACACTTTATAGGGGAAGGGCCCCTTTCTAATGCATGAGGATGGTGCAGCATTCAGAGGGCCCTGCAGTTGTGGAGGGATGGGTGGGACCTGTTTTCAGTACAGCTCCCTTTATTTTGTATGTTCATGGCAGTACCTGTGGGTACTGGTGCAATTTGTCTCAGAGTCAGTGTGGTGTGGCCAAAGTGACATAGAGGAAGTCCCACCCTATGTGTTTCATCATTAGTGTGCATCATCTTCAGAAGAAGAAGATGTTGCACACTAATGATGAAACACATAGAACGGTACTTCCACTATGTTGCTTCTGATTTTGCTGGAATACTTGCTGGAAAGCTTCCTGGTTACACACAGAGAATGACCTACCTCTTCTTAATGCTGTAAGTGCAATTATAACTATTTTAATGCAAATAAAACAGGTTTACACTATGGAAGGCTTCTCCTTTTCCTTTTAATATTGCTGCCATGAAGGTTTAGAGGCTCTCAGAGGAATGAACGGAGGCAAAGTGGGACTGGTTGGAGCAATTTTGGCTGAATGACGATTCTGGCGTCCTTCCATCTTTGACCCAGTGTTCTGGTTACATCAAGAAGC
This sequence comes from Glandirana rugosa, assembly GCA_018402905.1. Taxonomy (NCBI): domain Eukaryota; kingdom Metazoa; phylum Chordata; class Amphibia; order Anura; family Ranidae; genus Glandirana; species Glandirana rugosa. The sequence continues at coordinate 323,124 of BLSH010206778.1, forward strand.
ACATTTTGACTTTCTTGTTTATACTAGGGGTCAAATTGCTCTGGTAAATGGGAAGTGCTTGCTGAGGGCACTGTGAAAAGGAGCACATTTATTTATTTCATAAAAGCATGTGGGTGAATAAGGTCACTGCACACAAGATTTGTTTATCAAGACCTTTATTGGATATTTAATATTTGTACTTTCATTTTTATTAAGTGCAAGCACTGTTTTGTTATTTTTATTTCTTTTTAACATGATTTGTTACAGCAGCTGTACACGATAACTTGATTTTGCTTTGTGGAGGCACGGGTGTTTGTGTTGTTTATTTTGTGGCTGTTAACCTAGTCACTAAAATTTTTATATAATCTAATATTTTGCCTCCTGGAAACCCTCCCTGAGAAATTATATGTAGAGGAGTATATGTTTGTAGATAAGAATTGGCTGCAAAGAGGCCATAGGAGACCAGCAGCACCTAGATGTAAAAAAAATGAAAGATGAAAAAAGTAAAAATAAAATTTAAAATAAAAATGTATTATTTATTATATACAATGCTTTAGCAAAATAAATCTTACCCAGTTTGGGTTAACACCTACTTTAAACATTCCCTGTCTTTAAAAAACTGTTTGTATATTGTTTCTTTTGTGGTGTTTAAGAAACCTGCTATGTGACATTATACTGTATGCGCTTAGAGTCCCTTTTCCAAATTTCACCCTTTGTAGCTAACAAATACTACAGAATAAATAGTAGCAGCTAGAATATTTGACATCCTCTCTAAGCTTTATGATACAATATATATTGAACACAAAGCCATCATAGCTTGAGTGTACGCAACTAAGTGAGGTATAACTAAATTATGTATGTCCTCTGAGTTTATTTTGGCAATTTGGAACTTTATTGGTCTTAGTATTGATTGGACAAAGTGCGGAAATAGTTTTTGGAATCTACAAGTTGATGCTGATTTATAGGGTGTCAGGTTTAATATTCCCAACTCCACATTCACATTCTATTCGTTTTAAACAGGGTGCTTCTATTTTAAGGAGTAACAGATCGGCACCTGTTTTCTCTGATCTGTGCCTGACAGTTTACTCTCCAGTCTCAATGCAAACTCTATCTGCAGTTTTATCAGGCTGTCTGACCAAGTGGCAATAGCACAAAACGTGATCTTTGGAGCTTTCGGTAATCATTTGTTTTACAGAAAAGAGGAGCAGCAAGAAAGGAACACAAAAAAACTTTTTGGTGCAGGTCGTTGATTTAAAACTTTGCATCCTAAGTGAGCTATGGCAGAAAGTGCTTATCCCGAGGAGGTAAACAGAGAGGAAGCAGCGCTGGATGAGTTCAATGACATCATCAAAAATCGATCTGGTAAGGCCAGTCTTTTTATTAACAGTTTCTAACAAAACACTTTCGAATGCAAAATGGCTGAAGTCATGCTGAATTTTTAATGCATTAATGATGGTATGCATGCTGTTGCATACGTTGATTTGTTCCACAATTGTCTTTTCTTTGACTACTGAAGCTTTTCTTTCACTTTATATGGTTCATTGTAAATGGTCAGTTAACTCTTCTTAAACTGTTATGCATTCATTATTCCCAATGATATTATTGAATTTACATTACTTAAATTAAAAAATATAGTAACTTACTGGCGTATTTGACATATGATAATATAAATGTGCAATGTGCAGTTAGGCTCCAGTTACACGGGACACTGTTTCAATCTCCCCTGAACGTTTTATCTTGACAGCTAGAAACTGGCGTCTAAAGCGTCCATTTTGCTGGCCGCGTTTAGCTGTGTTTAACTTTCGTGTCTAGGAGCGTTTTTGAAAAATGTTTTATTCTTTTTAAAAAAATGGAAACACCGGTAAACAAAACACTCCTAGATGCGAGTTACTGCATTTAGCGGTGTTTACAAGCTGTATGGTTTTTCAAATGCCTCTGAACTGGCGTCTAATTCCATTTTTATGCATTCCAAAAAAAGCCTCTAAACTCAACTGCCTGGAAACGACCTTAAATGACCCTGTGTAAATGTACTGATAAGATAACATAGAGGAGAGTTCAGGGGCAGCTGAAAAAAATGCCCAAATGCCTCTAAACATCCTTTTACCAGCAGCAGTGTAAATGAGGGCTAATTTATAACCAAGATTATCTTTTATTGTTATTATTGCTCTAAATTGATAGGAAGCTAAATCTGATTGGTCACTATGGATTATTGTGCATCATTATTTTTGCCCAACCTTAATAAATGTATGTTTTATATATACTATCTTACCGAAATAAGCTCCTATATTTGCAATTGTTTGGATGTAGTAAATGTCAAAGGCTGAAATGAATAGCAGCAGTGTGGTTCATGTGTCTTTTTCCTACGTACATGTCTCCTGCAGAGATCTAAAAGTGACTCCCATGCCTTTGTGTAGTGATAGACTTTCTGACAGATACTTTGGCCATTTGTGTAATGGGGCAGGTCAGTAGAGCTGCAAATGGAAGCGTCTGTAATGCTTCCATGTGGGATACTGTTACAACTGCCATGGCTCATTCTGCTTTATTGTGGCAGTAGTCCAGCATAGTAATTTATAGACCATTCAGTGTTTAGTTTATTTACAAGTTCACTAAGCATGCTATATAAGGTTGTAACATGTAATAAACTGTCTATGGCTACCTAAAAAGCTGCTAATCACATTTATTGTATAACACTGGCTACTAAGAAAGGAAATTATAAACAGTAACAGCTGTGAGTGGGTAATGTGTGCATGGTGTATTATTATATTTCTGTTATGGGCCTTGCTATGTTAGACATGCTGCAGTGTGGTGGACAGCTATCTATAGCTAATCTGCTGCACTAAAATCACAGTAAATACAGCTTAGTAAGGGATTGGTATGAGGGTGTATTTGGGTGTTTATTAAACTGTGGCTTTCACACATAATCATTCAGTTAAAGGGAAATGTTAGCATTTTTTGGTCAATGTGATATATTTTTTATATATCTTTCTAAAATGTTAGCAATTCTTTGGTCAATGGTATATATGTTTTATATATCTTTCTAAAATTATATTTTATATTGTTGTTAATTATATGGATATTTTTCATGTAAAAACCCAGCATCAGCTCTTCATTTGTTGACTGCTCCTACCAGCTATAAATTTAGACATCAGGGTGTGTCTGAGTAATTTTTATTACTTGTTCAAATTTGAGTTACTTAACAATGTTTGTTCTTCAGACCTGTTTAAGCACCACAGGGTTGACCAACTATCTGAAACTTTGGATTATTATTTACTGGGTGGAAAGAATAAATATGAAATATTTGTATGCAGTATGTGCTTTTTTGGGCCCATTCACACTTTAGTGCTGTACTGTGGGAATGGGGTTGTAACACATTTTTTTTTTAATCAGAAAAAAAAAGATTTTATTGTTTTTCCAGTATCAAATACAAACAGAGCATAGCAAGAGTCTGTCATTATAGTATACAGGAGATCAAATATGTGAGCATCATATCAGTATTTACCGAGTTCCATAACATAATACTATATACAGACTTACTATCAGGAACGTATCCCATATGGCCATGAAACCGATTAAAGTAACCAAGGCCATGGCTAGCATGATCATATTCACACTATGCCCTGTATGTTGTAGAAATTAGACATCACATTCATTTAAAGCAGTATAAGGAAGAAACAATAGATTTTGCCTTATTGAAATAAAACAACCCATAAAACAGAGTGAAAACCTGCCTCAGTATACTGGCTCATTTGAGCCTCGGCCCTCTTTTTATGCATAAGTATATCCTTGAAGTAGTCTTTCCCTAACCAGGCTTGCAGGTGCAAGGCCTGGAACATCTAGACACTGCTGCCACAAAGAATGAAATTTGCGAGGGACATTCCTATGTTGGTAAGTGATTTTTTCACGGGTAAGGATATCATTGACCCTTTACACCCATTGACGCCTGGTTGGTACCCAAGAGGAGATCCAACACTGAGCAATTAATTTTCATGCTATAAACAGTAACCAAAGTATAGCAATGTGAGATTTTGGGGTTAAGGATTCTTCCTCCAGGGCCCTCAACAGTCACACCACGGGGTCTCTCGGTATCTTAAACATATAAACCTGTGAGATAGTATCTAGAACTCCGGCCCAGTAGTGGTTCAATTTGGGACATCTCCAAAGCATGTGAATGAGATCACCATGATCCCGCACACATTTCGGACACAATGGGGTACTACGTCTGCCCCATTTGTGTAGTTGGACCGGAGTCCTGTAGGCCCTATGAAGTATAAACATATGCGAAAGTTTTTGGGACGCTGATACCGATACCACGGGAGCCGATGACAAACAGAGCTCCCAGGTGTTACCATCTATGGTACCCACATCCCTTTCCCATCCCCTCCTACATGGGAGTGTGACTGGATTCTGAATAGTATGAATGAGGGTACAGTAACCTCTTGATATCATGCCCTTTCTATCTTCCTCCATCAATACCTCTCAAATTATAGGGTGGTCGCTCGGGTGAAGTTTGATAAATCTAGATTGTGTTTGCAAGACGTGCCTCAATTGTAGGTATTTATAGAAGTGGTGATTGGGGAGAGCAAATTCTAATTGTAGCTCAGAGAAGGACTTGAGAGTTGAATCATTATATACCTGAGAAATATACTGTATGCCCGCCCGTTCCCACTCCTGAAATCCTTTTTGTTTTTGAACCTCAGTATAATTAGTATTACGCCATAGTGGAGTGTGGGACAAAAAGCCCTAAATATGCAATCTCTTTTTAATGTGCGACCACAATGTGCGCAGCATATTTATTGTTGGTGTTTTTTGGGCAAGTGCCAAAACCTCGCCTCCAGAAGAGTCAGGGCAGTAGAGTTATCCCCAGGGAGAGAAACAATCTTTCAGACAGGATCATCTGAAGTGATCGTTCCCAACTACCTAATTGCTGCAGTTGTACAGCGATGTAGTATGTTCTGGCGTGCGGGACTGCCAGTCCGCCTTGGTCCTTGTCCAGTTGTAATGTATCTAATCTAATACGTGCTTTTTTTTTGCGCCAAATTAATTCTCGAAATTGTGAATCTATACATAGAAACCACTTGCGTGGAATCTACATGGGAGCGTTGTGAAATATGTATAGTAATTGGTGGGCCCATACCATTTTTGTTATGTTTATTCTTCCCACCACTGAAAGTGGTAATTTACACCAGGAGGTACATTTGTCTCTAAACTCTTTGAGTAGGGGAACCAGATTCAAAGCAATATAATCGTTGGGGTTAGGGGAAACCTGAATACCCAGGTACCTAAATTGTGTTACTATCTGTATTGAGTGGGCACACGCTGGTAAAGGTAAGGGCAGATCATCCAATGGCATTAAAACCGACTTGTCCCAGTTTATGGAGAAGCCAGACAGGGCACCAAAAGCATCAATGAGGGGCATTACCGCCTGTAAGGTACCTTGAGTATCCCCTAGGTACAGGAGGGCATCATCTGCATACAATGCCACCACATCTGTACCCATACTACGCTGAAACCCCACAATGCCTACATCCGTGCGCATTCTCTCTGCCAGAGGTTCCAATGCCAGGGCAAAAAGGAGGGGCGAGAGAGGACACCCCTGCCTAGTCCCCCTGTGCAGTTGGAAGGAAGCGGACATTTCTCCATTCACCCATATCCATGCCGTGGGGCTGGCATATAGTAGCTGTACCCATTTTATGAAGTTATCCCCCTGACCCATGCGCTCAAGCACCTTCCGCAGGTAAGGCCACTCAACACTGTCAAAGGCCTTAGCTGCATCTAATGAGAAGATGGCACGATTCTCAGAGTTGTCTATGGTGACTTGGAGATTCAGGAAGAGTCTCCGTAAGTTATGGGCCATAGACCTAGTCGGAATAAACCCTGACTGGTCCCTGTGAACCAGTTTGCTCACCACTGTAGCCAATCTAGTTGCCAGCACCCTCGCCAATAGTTTGACGTCTGCTGTCAACAGGGAGATAGGTCTGTAGGAGTCGAGTAGTTGTGTATCCTTACCAGGCTTTGGTAGTACGACAATGACGGCCTCATTCATAGATGCCGGCAAGGTTCCAGACTGAAAGGCATCATTATAAACTTTTAACAAAATGGGTAACATTTTGTCAGAGTATTTCTTGTATACCTCCAACGGTAAACCGTCCGCCCCTGGGGCCCTCGGGTTATGAGACTGCTTGAGTGCCAGGGATAATTCCTCCTCGCTCAGGGAAGAATTTAGCACGGTGGCCTCCGATTCCGATAAGCATGGTAATGTGCAACTTCCCAAAAAGTTATCATTATCAGACTCCGAGGGGTGTACCTTAGAGGAGTATAGGTTTTCATAGAAAGAGTGGAAAATTCACACTATTTCCCGAATATGACTATGTAATGTTCCTTCCTGGTCCTTCAAGCTGGTAATGAGAGATATTGCCTGCTGGAATTTCGCTAATAGTGCTAACATGTGCCTGGTGGATTCACCCTCTTCAAAGTGTTTTTGTTGGAGGAAGAAGTGCTTGTTCTCTGCCAGCTGCAATGCCAACTGTGACATAGCCTGTGCCTCCAACCAAGCCCTCCTACTATTGTCGTCATGGTGAGAAATGTACTGGTCTTCTAATCTTTTAGCCTTAGTGCATATGGATACCTCCCATGCCTTAGTATCAGTTTTTATAGCAGACACTATTTTAATAAGCTGGCCCCGCAAGTAGGCCTTGGTTGCGTCCCACACAACAGTCAGAGGGGCAGAATCAAGGTTACACTGTAAGAAGGCTTCGAGCATACCTGGAATCGGGTCCTGCTCTGGAAATAAGGACAACCAGAACGGATTCAGCTTACATAGGGTATACTTAGGAGCATTGTTCAACGCAATTTCCACCCAAAAGGGTGAGTGGTCAGATATATATCTGTTCCCATAATCAGATGACTGCAGGGCTAGGAGCATATATCGTTACTGAAACCCATATCTATTCTAGACAGTCCGCCATACACTGCAGAATAGCAGGAGAACTGTCTAGTAGTCGGATGTTGAGCCCTCCACACATCCGTTAACCCAAGCTCCAAGACCAGGTGAGCAAAGGGGGTAGGACCCCCCCACAATTGGGCGCGTCAATGGGGCAACAGTCAGTTTATCCCAATTTTAATCCATAATATTATTGAAGTCCCCAATGGCCAATAGAGGTATGTCAGGAAATTGGGTCATAAAGCTCGCTAGGTCTTTTAGGACCTCAAATGAGAACGATGAAGGGATGTAAACACCCACTATAATACGGGTAAAACCATATATTGTACAGCACAAGAACACATATCGACCCCTGGGTCTATTTTGGACACACAGCACGAAAAGACGAAAGACACCTCGGCCAACAAGGATGCTCACTCCCCTAGAATGGGATAAGCATGTAGAATGTAATTGATGGCTAAACAGTTTTTCTAGTTGAAAAAAAGTAATAGATTGGTTGGTGGACAAGTGTGTTTCTTGCAGACACACAACAGAGGCATGCAGTTGTTTTACCGGTTTGAGTACCACTGTCCTTTTCACAGGATCATTTAGGCCCCTGACATTCCATGACAATATGCGAGCCGCTTTAGCCATGATAGTAGTAAGCAAAAGTATGTGTGGGCCTAACCAAAATAAAAGGGAGCAGCTCGAGCATAGTTATTAATGTGCGACACCATAGCTGGATGGGGGGTCTCGAAAAGTTCAGTTTCCAGTAAAGAACGTTGTCTGTAGCATGCAGCGGTACAAAGGCGATCGCTTCAGCATGGAACAAGACCACTGAGTCATCATTATAGAGGAGCAACAAAGTAAAAAAAACAAGTAGAGTAACAGGTCAAATGGGCCAACCAGGCCTCCATATTGTTGAAAGCGTACATGCGATGCAAATGGGACCTCCATTCGGGGGGAACAGTGGAACCCAAATGGTGACAATTGGTTTCATTGTAGCAGGAATGGTAGTTCAATACGTCAAGTATCGTGGATAAAGAGCATTCCATAATCCGCCTCAGCATAACATAAAGGGACTTGTCCATTGCGCATCTGAAAGGTTTAGTAACTATATTCATGTGCCTTCTAGGCGATGGGAGGCCTCCGCTCTAAGTGATCTCTCCTTTCGATCTAGCCATTGAGTCACCAGAGAGGGGCGGTCAAAAAAATGAACCTCTCCTCTCGCCACAACTCGCAAACATGCCAGATATAACATGGCATATTGTAGGTTTATAGCTCTGAGCTTCTTGTTGACCTCTGTAAGTTGCACACAATGTTTTTGTAATTCCGCTGAAAATCCGGGAATAATGAGATCTTCGAGTTATCGATGGTGAGATTACTGCCCCTGGTTCTAGCCATAGAGAGAATTGTGTCTTTGTCCTTGTAATTCAACAGTTTAAATGGGAATGGTCGGGGCAGATTTCCTGGAGGCGGAGGGCGAGCTGGCACTCTATCTGCCCTCTCCACCGTGAACATAGGGGAGAAGTATTCCTTGCCAAAGACAGAGATCAGCCATTGCTCTATGAAGTGCACCGGATGTTTGCCTTCCGCCCTTTCCGGGATGCCTATAGCGCGCACGTTGTTGCACGTTGTTGCAGCGCATTCTGTTCTGCCCCCTACAATATTGGTATGCCTTTCAAAAATTAATGACACCACTGTTGTTACTGCATTGCCATATTTTGCGATAAACTGAGGTAAAATGAACATGATTCTGGGCATAATATACAAATAGAATTACAAATATAATATATGGCAAAACACTATGTATTTCTCTTAAAAACAAATGAAATATGTTTATTACTGAATGCATTATTCCCTATCAAATTACAATGGTATGTCTTTAGGTTATCCACTGATAACATTGGACAAAATGTGTAAAAGGAAAGAGAAAGCCTTATTGACCACTTTGGATTTTCCCATAGGTTTTTACATCTGGCCTGGCCAACCTCTTTCCATAGAATCAAACTATAAAAAGTAGACTTGCCATCTAAATAAAAATAAGTCTCCATTAAATTTTATCAGCCCAAATAGGATTCTCGTTAAGACTCCACAGTTCATGATCATTAATGGAGTAATTCAACTGAAGCACAACATATTTGGATTTGTTTTTTTATATTTTTTTCTGAAGATTCACACAGCTTAAACGCAAGATTCACTAATTTTCTAATAAACACTTATGCATTAATAATTAATGGGTAAAAATACTGAAAAATAGTCCTCATTTATTTTAAGAGCTAACTGGCCTGTGCTTACCAGTATAAGCATAGAATTATTTAATATTTATTGCAAAAATACTTTTTGTAAGTCAGTCATAATTTTCATCATACACTCCCCTCTCCAGATGTGAAATATTTGGCGAAAAGATGATTGTATGCAAGTACTCCAGGGAATAGACCAAAATTCAGGGAAGTGCACAACAATCAAAACAAGCTAAGATTAGGAAATTGATTGTCAATGGAAAAGGCATTCCAGTGGCTTATCATACAGATTCATTGCTGACCTTACAGAAAGATGCCTTGTCATTGAAATAAAAACAGTGCTCTATTTCCCTCAGTGGAGAATACAGTACATTAAAGCTGGGCTTATATTATAAGATTTATCTCCCAGGACAATCCAGTAGATTTTCTATTACATGCTATTTCCACAACTTATCAGGCACCAATATACAGTATTTTATACAAGGATCCTCAGGAAAATGTAAAGTGATTGTCTTTGTACCTACTATATATCTTTTGTAGAAAAATCGGTAAAGAAGTGATTTATTGCTTGTATGTGTTTCATGTCTCATATTGCACGTGAAAATCATTAGTGTATACCCAGTGTAAACCTTTTAATAGGTAAAGCCCTGTACACAATACAAAATGGAATGATTGGCATGTGTTCCTGATGTGCACTGAACCTACTCTTATACAGTACCTGAGGTCAGTACAATTTTTGAGCAGTATTACAAAAAAAAATGCGTTATATAAACTAAATTCAGTGCTGGCTGCCCTAATATACACTTCATCACTGAGACAATGGATTGGAAGCCTAGCCCCCTAATATCACATCTTCTAAAGTTTAACATTGGCCAGAGAGTCTGTCCATTACAGGACCAATATTGAGGCTTGAGAAGATGGGAAAGAGGTTGGGTCAGACCACATAAACCACAAACTCAGGAAATTAGTTCATATCAGGACACTTGGGCATTGCATACGTCAAAAGCTATGTGACAGCTATGTGCTGATAATGCTGGATTACTTAAGCTTTGAAACTTCAGATTGGTTTTAATATCTAGGTACCCAGCAAAGCTTTTCTCTTGTTCTGACATGTACACAGAGAGGCAGCATCACTCAGCTTTTATTCTTTATATTGCTTTACCCTAAGATGACCCAATTCTGAGGTGATCAGGCTAGGAAATGTAAAGCTGAACTTAAGGCAGAAATAAAAACATAAATTCCCTGTACAGCAGCACTCATACTGGAAAAGGGTGGCAACACTTAGGGCAAATCAGGTGTCCTGTATACACATGTGTTAAATAGGAATATACTGGCAGGTAAAGAAATAAAGCAGAAAAAGATGTTATCCATATGTTGCTTCTCTCTGCTCACAGCCTAGGGACAGGGAGATGACCTAGCTGTAGTAAACAGTTAGGTTGCCAACCACGCTGTCCTATCTGGCAGGGCTTTATAAAGATCATGACTAAGTTGACAGAAAACAAATCCATTGGATGGTAAGGCTGCTTTCATACATGTATTTCAATAGTATATTTTGCTGTTTCCCTGGAATTCAGACTTATAGTATCTGGTATTCATGCACATGAGCATTAAAATGTATACTCACTAGTGCTGTTTAGCAATAATTTAATATAACTTTTAAGGGTAAGGAAACTTACTCTCACCAAACCTAAGTAGGTCCAGACCATCCTACTAAATTGCTATACTGAACTAGATCTCTTTCCGAGGATCATTGTTTATGCCCCTCCAATGGTTTCTTGATCTTATATGCTATCTTATATTCTATGGGGCTAAATTGTGCTGGTCCAAACATCAGATCAAGAAGCCAGTTAATATAGGGTTACTTTCCTAATTTCTATACCAGTTGCTTAAAGTGATTGTAAATGCTCATTTTTTTATTAAACTAACAAATATGTCATACTTATCCACTGTGTGCAATGGTTTTGCACAGAACAGCCCCAATCCTCCTCTTCTCTGGTCGACTATCCTGGCTCCTCCCCTTGCTGAGTGCCCCCATTGCAAGCCACTTGCTCTGGGGGAACTCATGCGTCAGTGGCTTATCATTCATGTGTGCAGGGTGTTCACAAGGGGGCACACTGTGGCCCACCCTGCACACAGTTATGATTGTCCCTTGAGATGATCGGTGAAGTGGGAGGGACAGCTATAGGCACAGATTTCCCTGTATGACAGCCACTTCTCCTCTCCCTCCCGCGGCTATCAGTGCTTACAGCTGTCCCTCCCGCCTCACCGATCCTCCTGGGCTGTTTTCCGTGTCCTCCTCCCATTCTCCTCCTCCACTCCCCGTGTTCTCTCCCAGCCCGCTGTGTCCTCCTTCTCCTCTCCCCCATTCTCCTCTGGTCCCCTGTCCTCCTCCTCCGCCCCCTTCGTCCCTCCACAGCTGGCTCCTTCCTCTCCTCTCCCACCGGTTGCTGGGTTGATGTGTCAGGATGGAGAGTGGAGGAAAGTGCTGGTAAATATGTAATTTAACAGCCCCTTCCTTGTCTAAATTTGGACATTGAGAGCGTTCACTACTGATCGATCCTGTGCCCTGTAATAACTGAGCAGAGTAACCTGTGTATTATTCTGCTTCAGTTTATGATGGGAGCCACTGCCTCCTGTCCATTCATCATCAATGTTGAGGCTGCAGAGAAAGGGACTGGGGAATCTGTGTCCCTGTTTCCGTCTCAAAGGGGAATTGTCAGACCCCTGATATCTCACCAAAGACCACCGAAAAGGCTGATTAAAAAAAAAATTGCAAAAAGTATTATAAAATAAAGTTGTAAAAAAAATTATAAAAAAATAAAAAAATAAAAAAACAAACTACTGACACCACTCTCCCCCGCTCTGCTGATACTGTCCACTGTCCCAACCCCCCCCCCAAAAAAAATTAAAAACAAATTGAATTGTAAAAAAAATAACTACACAAAAATTAAAAACTGACACCATCCACTGCTCTACTGACACCAACCTCTGCCCTACTGACACCACCCACTACCTCATAGACCCCCCTCCCCCACCACCTTCCCCAGAAGCACTGTGAAAAAATATTAAAGAAATATCTAAAAAAATAAACAACAAAATTGTAAAAAATAATAGATAAAAACAAAAAATTAGACACCATCTACTGCCCTACTGACACTGTCCTGAACATAATACCCACCATTGTACACTCCCCACTCCTCACCTGCACATTCTACCCACCTACATACACTCCGCACGCCTCACCTGCATATTCTACCCACCTACATACAGTCTGCACTCCTCACCTGCACATACTACCCACCACCATACACTCTGCACTCCTCACCTGCATATACTACCCACCACCATACACTCCATACCCCTCTCCCTGCACATAATACCCACCTCCATACACGCTGTACTCCTCTCCTGCACATAATGCCCAACTCCATACATGCCGCACTCCTCTTCACATACTACCCACCACCAAACATACCCCACTCCTCTCTTGTGCATACTACTCACCGCCATACACTCCGCACTGCACATACCCTATTTAACATTACTGCATTCTGCACTATTTAAGTAATTTCAGACTCTATTAAACCACACCCCGTTTAGCCACGCCCAATATTTAGCGTCCATTTTTCATCGCGGCACGCTTAGCCACATTTTTTTGTTACTGTGCCTAGGGCCCACTTTTTATCTTGCACACAGGCCCGCTCATTTCATGATACGCCCCTGTCATGCGTGCTAGCTCCCAAGCCCCATTCTGTGTATCTATTGACACACAAAGAGTGGTTTCGCTCTGCTGACACTGCCTCCTCACTGGCTGTGTCTGAGCCAATGAGGAATGAGAGAGTCTTTGCTCTCATGCACATCACTGGTTGAACAGATCAGGCTATAGTAAGTATAAGGGGGGGTGCACACAGAAGGTTTTTTACCTTAGTGGAGGGAAAAGCATTAAGGTAAAATACATTCTGCCTTTAGAACCACTTTAATGTAACCTCTGTTTAGTGATTTAATATATATATCAATTATAAATCATTTCTAGTGACAGCAGCAAAAATCCAAAGCAATGAACTTTGTTTTTTAGGGTTCATGCACATTAGATTATTATTGCCATTTTATATGCCCAATGTTAAATCTCCCATGTCCAGGGAGCCATATGTGTCATGTACAGCCTGTAAATGACTGTATGCGGATATAATCATGTAAACGCCAATGCTTCTTTGCATTCACATTTACGCATGCATTTAATTATTTCCTAAATATTAAGCTTTTGCAGTCATGCAATACTTTGAATACACATGCAAAGAAACATTGGCATGTATAACAGACTTTCCTGAGTGTGGGAAAGTGCAGGGAGTTTTATGCAGGGCATAAAAAATGCCTATAATAGTTTGTGTACATATTAGGGTTGCCACATCATCCCTTTAACATCCCTTTAATCCAGGACACACATTAACTACACAGGTTCTGTGGCTGATTAAGGTGGTAATTAAATTTGCTTGGTGCCTCATCTGAATTCAATCAGACTCAGAACCTGTGTAATTCATATGTGTCCTGGATTAAAGGGGTGATGTGGCAACCCTAGTACATATACCCTTAAAGTAATGTTAAATCTTCAGCAATTTTTAGTCTAACACATTGGGAACAATAGAATAAACATTCCACAGTGAACTATTTGTTAAAATGCTTACCCTAGCACTTGCAGTTTACAACTTTCCTTACTGCTGGCTCCTGTTGTCTCAGTGCTGCTTCCTTGAACTTTAGATTATACAGGAAAGAGTTAACAGTGGGTAGTGCAGTCTGCCTGTTAGCTTGGAGAAGGGGGGAGAGCAGGAACGTTTCTTGACAACCTAGACCAGTGGTTCTCAACTCTGTCCTTAAGTACTGCTAACAGGCCATGTTTTGGGAATTTCTCTTAGATAAAATAGCTGTCCAAAATACCAAGCCATTGACTCTGATTTAAAGCACCTGTGCAAGATAAAGGAAAACCTGTAAACTTGGCCTGTTGGGGGTACTTGAGGACAGGGTTGAGAACCACTGACCTAGACTATGTGTATTTCTATTGATGCACACAGTGTAGGGAGACACAATTCTAGTCCCTACATGCAAGGGTGGCTCTATAGGATGCTGCAAGAGAAATGATCCACCCTGAAACAGGAAACCCAGAGTAGTAGTCATTGCGCCAGCTTAAACTGGAACATAGTCAAGGATTATATTATGAGGCCCCTTTCACACGGGCATTCCGATCAAGCCCTCCTGTCGAGGTTTTCAGGTGGACCTGATTGAATGCTCCATTCAGCCCTATGGGGCAGCAGACGTCAGCGGTGACATGTTTGCTGACATTCGCCGCTAACTGATCCAATCCTGTCCATGAAATCCAGACGGATGGAAACCCTATTTTCCAACCGTCTGGAGAATCGGATCGGGTAGGATCCATTTTCATCCAATCTCCATAGAGGAAAGCGGGGCTCTGAAAGGTCCGTCTCTGCACAGTGAGCGGAGACGGACCTGTCATCCACCTGCTCAGTGGGATCAGTGGATCGATCCCTGCTGAGCAAAGCAGAGTCCATACACGGACAAGCCCATGTGAAAGGACCCTAAAGAAGTTGAATACTCAGTAAATGATTAAGGCTTAATGTACACGGGACGTTGTTTAACCTCCCCTGAACGATTTTAACTTGACAGCTAGAAACTGACGTTTAAAACTTCTGTCTAGCCACGTTTCATGCCATGTTTAGCCGCATTTGCATCTAGAAGCTTTTTTTTTTTTTAAATGAAAGACGCCTATAAATGAAATGCTGTTAAACGCAAGTTACCATGTTTAGGCATGTTTACAAGCTGTTACAGGCATTTGGTGTTTCAAATGACCCTGAAAATCCATCCTGAACGCATTTTTTTGCTTTCCAAAAAATACTTCTAAACTCAACTGCCTGGAAACTACTATAAACGATCCTGTGTACATGTGCTGATAAGATAACATTAGATGAGTTCACAGGCAGCTGAAAAAAATGCCTAACTGCTCCTAAACGCCTGTTTTTCAGCAGCAGTGTACATGAAGCCTAAATCAGCTGCTGAAAGTGCTTAAAAATTGAGGGTTTAATATCACTTTAAAATGTTCTGTTTTCTGCTTTGTATATCATGTCTGGAGGAAATGCAGTAAATCCAGTTTAGAAGATTAACAGTTTTTACAAATGCCCTCTAAGATCTCCCTACCTCCCTGTAAATTCAGCCTTTATTGTTTACCAGTAAATCCTTGCCAGAACTTCAGATATTTTATTTTTGATGTCAAAACATTCCAATAGCTATTATTTTTGTTTACTGTGACACAATATCCTAATAGCAATATCTGCCTGGATATTTTCATTCTAAGCAATTCCATGTTATTCATTACTTATCACTATTGTTGAAGTTTTTTTTTTTTTGTTGAAACTCTCTTTTGATTATCTCCAGACATTTTCTGAACTGATGTGTATAATGATACACACGTCTGGAATGAACTAATAAGAGAGGATAAAGAACAGTGTTGTATAAAATGCAGTGTTAAATCGGCCAGTCTTATTTCATTTTTTATCAATTCAGAACAATCAAAATAATGAATGCTTATTGCTGTTTGTTTGGTGTGGACCGCTGCCTTTTACACTTACTCATCCATTTAATGAATAGCCCTGGTTGTGTACATTCATACATATTTAAAATCTTACAATTACAGGGATACCAAACACACTGGAGAAGTTTGAATATGTAGTCTAGTTAAATGTTTACTTGTGTTGTAAATGGGAGATCCCAACTTGGGTTCTATGGAACCTTAGTCGATCCTGCACAGTTAAGCACAGGATAAAAATTCAATGTAAACAGTGGAAAATCAATCAGTGCAATGGGGACTACACTACAGGTCTGATTTATGATATAAGTGCAGGCAAGAGCGGAAACCCATACTAGGTTTTGTATACAAAGGTATATTTTAAAGTCTTTATGCTTTTCAAGTATCTGTAACAGGGAACATTATTTGGCATTGCTGGAATTTTGGTCAAAGCAGTTCAACTTTTCTAAATGGAAAATGATACACCTAGGGAAAAAGAATCTCTGGAGAGAGTACAACATTGGGGGTACAGCATTGGCCAGCACTACAGGAAAAAGACTTGGGGTTACTTATTTCAGATGATTGCAAAATTAACAGCGTGACCAGGCAGTGGGGAGGGTGAATAGAATTCTATGGTGTCAATATAAAGAGTTTTATTGTTACTCCTGCGCCACCAATGCTAAAAGAGAACTGCTTATAAATATAACTGAAACACGTGAGAGTAACAGCAGCTCACACTGGATACAAGGAAATTGTATAAAATGCTGTCAGAGATAGTGGAGCGCTATTGGTAAAAGATCAGATAAAAACGATGCATACAGAGAGTAAACAGCGGCAGATAACTAAAGAGTAATGATTGGAGGTCAATGAGGGCAAATAATATAATTATAAGACCATTTCTTATAGGTACCAAGACATAATATAGTGCAATTAAAATCTTTGACAAGCACATACATAAATGAACAAACAGATACAAAGATAAATGGGGAGACCAAGTTCCCACATGGAACACAGACTGGTTGAATACAAAACAATGCAAGATGTACACATATACAAAAAGAGTACAGATAAAACCAAAAAAAACATTGTATACAATCTTTTGTACCTGACCACTACCAAAATACCTCTCATAGTCAATAGATAGTAAGTCAGATATCAGAAGTTTAGTTTAAACAAATAGGAGAGGGAGGAAGTACAAAAGAGTTTCTAACACTAAAAACCAAAGTGCATGTGTGGACATGGAGCAGAGATGGAAATCCAGCATCTCATCAAATGCTTCAAGAGAAGATAAGTGGGAAAGAGAAGGGCACAGGAGTCCTTCTGTAAAAACACACATATTGGTGGAATCAGTGGTGGTCAGACATCCTCACAAGGTGGAATAATAAGAGTAAAATGTTGGGGACCAGTGCCCCCCAGAGCAACATCATGCCAATGTATTACTTCCCCAAGTGCCAAATAAAAATCATCATACATATAAGTACATATAAGGAATTGGTGGCACTCAAGGGACACATGGGACAATGATGTAGCACCAACTGAAGGCAATGCCCCGCAGGGACCCTAATGGGGGGGCAGAAAGAAAGGGGAGGGGGAGGATGGATGGAAACCATGTCGAGCATGGTGGGAGGTAGGGACATCATTCATAATAATGGCTAACATCCCATTCATAATTTAATCCCAAGGGGATACGAGTTTGAAAAAAGAAAATCCAAAATACCTCCCTCCTATTACAGGACACGGAATGCATCCCCCCTTTTTAGGGGTCTTCATTTTTTCCACAATCTGGACCTGCAGGGAGGCTGTGTCCCCATTGTGGCACTGATTGAAGTGTGTAACCACATTGGTCGACAGACATTTCTCTATACTGTACAGATGCTGTTGGAAGCAGTCCCGGAGGCATCGAATCGCTCTACCTACATACTGAACTTTACAGATCGAGCACGTGATAAGATAGATCACGAATGTGGTGTTACAATTAAAGAAGGCTTTAATCTCGATCGTTTTCTGATTTGTGCTAGACTGGACAAGGTTTCCACCACAGATGTGGCGACAGCAAGCACAGCCCGTCGCCCCACACCTGTAGTTACCCCTACAGTGTAGCCACATAAGGGACCCAGACGATTTCATTTGAAAGAAACTGGCAGATAAAGACTGGCCCAATGTAGGGGCTCTGCAAGGGATTACATCTACACCACCTCTCAGGATTTCTGCACGTTTTATCGGAGGTTAGGATTGGTAGCTACTTTTTAATTATTTCCCTGACCTCCCAAATTCCTGGCTAAATGGGGTAGAAAAAATCAAATTCATGTGTGTCCTCTGTTGTCGATGGGTCCTCTCTTTTAGCAATTCATTTCTATCTTTCTGTTTGGCAATATGTAATGCCCGGTCCAACATCCATCTAGGGTACCCCCATTTGAGAAATCTCTCATACAGGGCTCTAGACTCTATTTCAAACTTTTTGTTGCAACTACAAATGTGACGCATTCGCAAAAAATGGCCCTTGATGGTATGTTTCGGATGACCAGACCCAGCCAATAGCAAAGAATAGTGGCTTCCTATACAGGGAGGTGTTGTCCCAACAACCACCTCCTGTAAGGTGAACATCCAGATAACACATGGAATTGCTGTCTGCTTGTCCAGTAAATGTCAAGTTATAGCTGTTGTCATTCAGGTAACAAAGCATAGATGGCAATAACTCCACACCATGCTTAAAGATGTTTATATCGGCCTGTGCGTGGTTTGTGTGGGCTGGGAGGTGTTGGATCATACAATATTTGACTCCCCTATAGCCACACACTCAGCACTGACAGTGCAATCATCTCCCTGTTGATCTGAGTGCACACCTGCTCCTGATTGAGTGGGATCTTCCCCCGCCCCATTGGGGGGTTGGTTCTGTACTTAACCACGAACGGGAAGGGCAACCATTGTAATGATTAAGCACAGATCCCTTGTGTGAAATGCGTCTATGATTGTGGTTGTATTGCTGGTACCTGTGGTTTCACCGTGGTGTTCAATAAAGCATTGTGAAGTATCCTGGATGTGCTGTCGTTTTCTTCTTTACACTTGGATGCAGCAGAGCGAGCCGTGGCACTCCGGGTTTTACTTCTATTCATAATTAGCTCCTGGAGCGGTGGTTTGCTCTTTGTTTCGTAACTGATGCTTGGAATAAACTTTCAGCAGAGGTAGTTAGCCAGTCAGCAGTAAGCGGCTTCAAATATACTTGGGACAAACATAGATCTATATTCAGATGAAAAAATTAACAAAAAAGAATAAAAAAAATGCATAAAAGAAAGGGCAGACTCAAAGGACTACTTGGTCTTTTTTTCTGCTGTCACTATTCTTTGTTTCTATGTTTTAACAGCATGCTTATTTTGGGTACCATCTTGATGTGATGTTTGAAGGAGAAGTTGATTTCTGCTTTTAGGCACAAGTGATGCTTGCATTCTGTGACAATAGATTTCCAGAAGATAAAGTGAATCTTGATTTTAGTTAATGTTAGTGTTATATATTGGGTTGCACTGCCATGCAGACTTCAAAGCTTAAATGTACCCTTCTCTTATTAATATGAAAACAGTTGTAAAGTTTTTTTGTAAAGTTAAAATAAAAACATTTTATAATTACCTGCTCGGAGCAGGAGGGGCTTGCAAACTCCCTCCACTCCCTTCTTACTGGATTTGACTAACAGCAGCAGGGGCCAATGGCTCCCTTTGCTCCTAGCCAAGCTCGTAAGAGTGTGGAGAAAGCAGAGAAGACCAGCAAATGTTCTAGTACCTGTAATGTCCCCTTATCCCCCCCCCCTATATTTACTTAGTCCTCATTTGATCTAGCACAACAAAGCAAACCAAGAAGAGTAGGTGCCAGGAGCAGCAGCAGGGGACCCCAGAAGAGGAGGATTGGGGCCGCTCTGTGCAATCCTGCACAGAATAGGTAAGTATAACATGTTTTTTTAATTCTTAAAGAATTTAGACAGAATTAAGTTGCTGAGCAGGGGATCTCCTGTGTTCACAATGCAGCAGGCAATTATTTGGTACGGGACACAGAAGCTAGTGGAATCACTGGAGTAGTGGTGCCTACTAAGGTGAATTCCAGCTTCTAGCGGCATCCCACAGGTATAGTATATACATAGTTATATTGGTCCAAGTTGGACCAATATGGTATTTGCATAGTTACATTGGCCTAATTTAACTAGGTAAAAAAGGGTCAAGTTCAGTGTTAGGGGTTATATTTCAAGATAAGATTAAAAATTAATCTGCCATGCTGCCAAGCAAACCTACTTTTTCACCCGCATTAATAGTCTGTCCTCCAGGCCTCGTCGTCTCTTCTCTACTTTTAACTCTCTACTTTCTCCACCGCCATCTCCACCCAGTAACTCGCTCACTGCTCACAAGATTGCCAACCACTTCAAAAACAAGATTGATGCAATTTGTGGGGACATCTTCACAGCCCAGACATCTAACCCACTTAACATACCCTATACAAATCCACTCTCAATACTCTCCTATTTTGGCCTTGCTACTACTGAAGAGGTCTCTAAAGTTTTCTCAGAAGCCCACCTTACCACCTGTCCCCTGGATCTTGTTCCCGCACATCTACTACGGTTACCCTCTTCTTCTATTTTATGCCCCCTCACCCATCTTCAATCTCTCCCTCTCTACTGGCACCTTCCCCTCACCTCTAAAACATGCCTTGATCACCCCCACACTTAAAAAGCCCTCACTGGATCCCACCAGCCTAAACAACTTAAGACCCATCTCCTTGCTCTCGTTTGCGTCAAAACTTTTAGAACGCTTAGTCTACAACCGTTTTAGCTCCTACCTCACTGACAACAACCTTCTTGACCCCTTACAGTCTGGCTTTCACTTGCTATACTCCACTGAAACTGCCCTACTGACACTCACTAATGACCTACTAACTGCTGAAACCAATGGCCACTACTCCATACTCATACTACTCGACCTCTGTGCAGCCTTTGATGCTGTTGACCATCCCCTCCTCCTCCTCAAAAAACTTCACTCTTTTGGCCTTCAAGACTACTCTTTCCTGGTTATCCTCCTACCTATCACAGCACTCCTTCAGTGTGACCTATAACTCTGTTTCCTCCTCTCTACTTCCTTTTTCAGTTGGGTTACCTCAAGGTTCTGTCCTCAGACCCCTTCTCTTCTCAATTTACACCTCCTCCCTTGGTCTGTTAATAAACTCCCATGGCTCCCAATACCACCTCTATGCTGACGACACACAACTCTAGCTCTCCACTCCTCACTTCACTCCTTCAGTCTTTTCTCACAGTACTAACTTACTAACTGACATATCAGCATGGATGTCACACCACTTCCTCAAACTCAATCTTTCTAAAACCTTTTCCTCCAGCCCGTGCCCCTCCTCATGACTTCTCCATCAAGATCAATAATACAACTATCAGTCCCTCCCCTCATGCCAAGGTACTAGGTGTAATCCTAGACTCTGACCTGTCCTTTCAGCCCCAAATCCAATCACTTTCCAAATTGTGCAGACTTCACCTTCAGAACATCTCCAAAATACACCCCTTCCTTATATGTTGACACCACTAAGCAACTTATTCACTAACTTGTTATTGATCACCTTGACTATTGTAACTCCCTCCTAATTGGCCTACCTCTTTGTAAGCTATCCCCTCTTCAGTCTATCATGAATACCACTGCCAGACTCATCCACCTTACCATGCGTCCGCCACTCCTCTCTGCCAATCCCCCCACTGGCTTCCCATTGCACAACAAATAAAATTCAAAACCCTAACCATAACATACAAAGCCATTTACAATCCTGCCCTGAGCTACATCACTAATCTTATCTCCAAATATCACCCAAAACGTCCTCTTCGATTTTCCCAAGACCTTCTGCTCTCTAGCTCCCTTGTCTCCTCCTCCCATGCTCGTCTCCAGGACTTCTCCAGAGCATCTCCCATCCTCTGGAACTCTTTACCCCAATCTGTCTGCCTATCTTCTACTCTGTCCACTTATAGGCTTTTCCTAAAAACTCATCTTTTCAGGGAGGCCTATCCTGCCTCCAGCTAACAATGGAATCTTCTACTCCCCTCATCAGTTCATCCCTCACAGTCCCTACCTTTGTTTCACCAGCCCCTCCCTCTTAGATTGTAAGCTCGCAGGAGCAGGGCCCCTCTAACCCTCTTGTTTTGAATTGTATTGTTGCTGTATTGTCTCTCTTTATATTGTAAAGCGCTGCGCAAACTGTTGGCGCTATATAAATCCTGTATGATAATAATAAATCCGCGAGTTAATTGTATGATAAACATGTTACAGTTTGAATTAGGGCGGGATTAAATATTATAGTAAGCCTATAGTAAGCATGTGAGAGTAGCATCTTAGTGTGAAAAACTCACCCTAATATAACTGTAACCTCCTAAAACCCTAATTTAACTTAACCTAATTCTTAAAATATATAAATAGACAGATTGGTCAGTGAACACCACTTCACACATTTGCAGTAGAAAATGTCAGCAAAAAGAGAAAGAAGATTTTTTTTGGGGCAGTAGAGACATTCAAAATCACTTCTGTCAAAAAACTGTGCATGCTAGCAATTTTTTTTTTTTTTTTAGCTAAAGTTTTGCTGTAAAGAGTAACAGTGATTAAAACATTGTTTTAGGCTGTCCTACTACACTAACATCTCAATTAATATAAGAAATCAGTTTACATTATTTCTGGGAAAGCAGGAACATTATTTTTAAAGCATTCTAAATTAGAATGGCTAATTTGTAAGTTTTTAGCTAAACTATGTATGTGTTTTAAGCAATACTGAATACATGTTTAAGGAAAGCACATATGGATTTTTAGTCTGACCTTGTGGACAAAAAAACTATGCTTTCTGCTTTTTATAGAATAAGTGAATTTAAAGCAGGCATCAGTTTTTTCAATTACCTCCTATCGACTAAACACTGAAACCTTACATGAACCCTCCTATTGTAAGCAGCTATCGGGTCACAAAATATCTGTAACTTAACAATATAATCGCAGAGATCATTCTATGTTTCAGTCCAGCATATGGTCTATTAGATTTTTGAAATAAAAGTCTAATTTGGAAATATTATTTTATGTATTTCAGTATCCTGGCTCCTCCATCATTTATATGGTACTAGAGATGTAACAATGAAAACTGCCCATGAATGCAGAAACTGTTAATGTATATCCTGATTGCTTTATGAACTGCCTGGTTGTGGTTATCAGTGATCCTGGCTTTATAAGTAGAACATAAAACAAACTAGATGCCGGTCAGCTGTAGCACCTAAGGACATTAGTCAAAGTAATTCATGAATATCTATGCACATAATTTGAATGGGTGATAAGATTTAATCAGTATAGAGCACAGTAAAGCACAAGAGATATAGAAAGATTAATTGCTTGCTTCGAAGCTTACAACCTTCTATTGCATAGTGCCTTACATAGCGATCTCTATTTTATTTTGAGTGTACTGTGATTCAGACCAACAAATCCATCATTCTGAAAAAAGAATGACCTTTTTACGAGAGTAAATTTACTATGCTCCTTGCATATGTTAGCTTATAAGAATTAAACTGCTTTTGTAAATTTATAGTTTCGTGCAAAATTTTTGTCTCAAGAGTTATGGGCTATAGTAAGAGTAAAACCCAGAGCTCTGTGACTGTGCTCTGCAGATTTGCTTTGGGAGAGACAATATATTGGTGAGCATGAAATGCAAGTGTGTGCATATGTATATAGCTATGCTAATCTGGTTGAAATAATTCTGCAATGTTGAGTGCTCAACAATATGTTTGGTCCATAACGACAATGAGGTTGTTCACCTCACAAGAGAGTTTTCACTTTTCAAGTAAATTTTACTGTAGTTCAGCAATTAAGGTGAAGCTTTTATTTTTATATATATATATACATATATATATATATATATATATATATATATATATATATATATATATATTAATTATCTGCACATTGAATTTCCCCACATTCATTAAGCAAAGTGAATATTTCATTGCAAAGTGAAAATTCCTTTGCAAAGTGAATTGTCTGTTTTACAATGCAGAACATGCAACCACAGAATACAGAAATGCCACCTTCATTTTATTACTTTTTTGTTTTTACACTTTAAAAGTGTCCACCCACACTCTTATGCAGAGAAAATTGAGAATTTTTAACTAGTTAATCAGAATTTGACAGCTTTGCATGATATTCCTGCCAATGTGTAACACCTGACACTACAAATCCTTACTGGGCCCCCTGGAACCCTGTCCCATGTGCTTCAATTAGCTATTTTTAACATTCATTGCTGAAGGAGGCCGTGTTCAGATCAGCAGTGAGTGCCACATTGGAATCAGTCATCAATGCTTATTAGTGAATGAGGTCACTGGAGGACATCAAGATAGATTAATTATTCCCTTGTATTCTCATAGTGATTAGCCCCACAATCATATTCAGGTAACAAGCTATCCTTGCAATAAGCAGAGATCACAGGCCTGGAAAAAGCCACAAGCTCAGCTCCAAAAACAGCTGTTTATTTGGTTTGTCATCTCCAATTCTATAGCTCTTTGTTCTGTCTTTAAAGAGCTAATCAACTGCATGGAATGTGTTCACAGCTGTTAGGCACAAATGTTGGTGGTCTGAGGAGATAACTTATGCAACCACTAAGCCTGTAAATACAACATTTAAAAAAAAATCCAATATGCTAAACTGACCTCTTTATGGTATGAACAGAATTATTAAACTATTAAAAATGATGAAAGTACCCCAATAATGTAAACAGATACAAAAAAGAAAAAAAGTATACCCTTTACACTGCCAGTCAGCTGCTTAATGCCTTGGCACTTGTTGTGTAGTCTTTGCTGTTCACTCTGAGCTGGCCAGTCATCACCTCTGCCCATGTAATTTTCTTCCCAATTATCAGAAAACTCATGAAGTGCTAGATGGGTCTTACTGCAGCAGTTTCTCTAGAACAAGTAAGTACTAATATACTGTACATGTTATATTACAAATGGGTATAGAGCAGCCTACTGTATCCAAAGGATTGAGATAATCAGTTGACTAGTCAGGTAAATCTGCAATTGAAATTTTGGTTCATTTATATATAGTGTATATATTCTGTTGATTCAACTTTCACTTATGGAATTTTGGAAAAGGTTGTACTCTAACAGGCCATAAGAAAAGTTTGGAGATCATGTTGGAGATCTCTGCAACCAGTGTTGAACTGTGCTTCTATCTAAGTGCTGAGAGAGAAAAAAAACATATTGTGGATAATAACATAGAGCAACAATTTAAGGGCCTTTTTAATAGTCTGTTAATGGATATTTGCATTATGGAATTTGCTTTTTAGTTTCAATAAGTCTTTATTGAAGTACATGTAGTTACATTCAATATCAGAAGGCACTGAAGGTGCAACATAAGTGTCCATATGAAAAACATATATAACATATCATGTATAACAAATCGTAGTTGAAGTGGGCATCAACTGGTTGTGCCCTTGGAGGTACATATACCTTTATGTGTTTAATATATGAGTACAAACCAATAAAAAAAGGAGAAAATAAGACGTAAAGAAACAAGATGTAGAAATAGAAATAACAGAACTACACAGTCTAGTAGTAAAGTTCTAGAATTGGGGCTTATGTATGGTCAGCATTAAATCTTAGTTTATACCAATTAGTCCAAGGCTTTCAATGGAAATGCATTGCTTGATATTTGCCTTGGGATGAGGCGAACATTATCTTGTAAGTAGCGTGTATATTGGTGGTTCTAATGACTTCATTGGGGGGGGGGGGGCTTCAGAGGCTCTCCAGTGTCTCATTATTTCTATTCTAGTGCTTATTAGAACATGGGACACTATGAGGTTGATTTACTGAAGGCAAATGCACTGCAAGTGCACTTGGAAGTGCAGTCATGTAGATCTAAAGGGGGAGATATGAAATGAGGGGATTTCTATCATCCAATCATGTGCAATCAAAAATGCTGTTTTTTTATTTTTCCTTGCATGTCCCCCTCCGGTCTACAGTGACTGCACTTCCAAGTGCACTCGCAGTGCACTTACAAGTGCGGTGGCGGCTCCACCTCCAGATGTGGAGCGAGCGGAAAGGTCACGCATTTCCTGCACTTCTCCCTGCCGGGTATAGCCTTCCTGCAGGTCCTTCACGGCTTGCGTGAGCCCGGCCAAATGTACACACAATTGATCCATGGCGGAGGGTGTTCCCTGCGCAGACTCGGACATGGCTGTCCGTTACTGTCACGGTCCTGGTGGTGGAGTCTGTCTTATGCAGGGAACAACCACTCTTACACACTCGATTCCGGGACCCCTGGTAGTGTAGACAGGAAGCCCTGGAGTGCAGGATGGCACGAGGGCTGGATGGTCACTGGTGGTGGTGTGAAGCTCCAGGTAGTCATGCAGACAGGCGGGTGGTCGTGCAGGCTGGGCCGGCAACTGGCGGGCTGTGCGGTACAAAGGATCAAGCAAGAGTGGTCAAAGTCCAAGCAGGGGTCGTTGACAAGCTGGCAGCAGAAGTACAGAGGGATCAGGCAAACGGATGGTCGTGAATAGCCGGGGTCGGTGCAGGCAGATAGTCATTAGGTTGTCTACTGTCCTTAACCCCTTAGATACCCAATGTGCAACATTGAGGTCTGGGATAAGTAATTGCAGGCTAGAGATAGGGTAGTGATAGGGAAGTTGTATTAGAGTTTTCCATGGGCACTGCTAAGAGTGTCTCCCAGGCCTGAAGTGAGGCCAACATGGTGGGTGATAGAGTGACAGATAAGTGGGTGATGAACCTGTTAGTCATCAGCAAGTCATAAAGGTTTTTATTAGGGCTTTGGTATTCTTCCAATTCTTACCATCTTGAGCTATGTGCCTGTGGGAACCAGGTTTCAAAATCTTTAAATAATCTTTAATTATAATAATCTTTAATTAGTACATGCCCTACTCCCCCTGCTCTTCTCACAGCTACTAATTTACCATACGCACATCTTGCCTTTTTGCCCTGCCATTAGTATCTGTTCACTATAGACTGAGCCTTGGAGAAAAAGGAGCGAGGAACTGGGATAGGTAAAGTTCTAAACAGGTAGATTAATTGAGGCAATAGGACCATCTTGAAGGTGGCCATTCTTACCATGTTAACTACATTTTTGCTATTAGTTATCCCCTTTTGGTGTGAGCGTACCTTCTGCAATAGCTTATTGAAAAAGTGTACTTGGTGCTTGTTTGGGGAGCAAACATTTACAATTGTATATGTAACAGAGTTTAGATCACATACCAAGATCAAGTAGCGGCCTTGAGGGTCCTTAACTTCCTCATGTATAGTAAACGCTACAGAGTCCCTGATTGCGGTGAGAACCCCTCTTACATTGACGTCAGCGTTAGCAGTAAATACATGAGGAAAACTCTTATGGGTGCATACAGGGGGAATTGTTTATAAAAATGTGTCTCCAGGGTGCAGATTATGTCACTTTTATATAAAAGTGCTTCTCTCCATAAGGACTTCCTTTTTACAGGATGGTTGAGGCCTTTAGAGTTTATGGATAGAAAAGTGATCCCCATTATGGTAATGTTATTGTGTTTGATTTACCAGAAGGTAGTAATTCCATGGTTGTAGCAAGGGCTCCATCTATTGGCCAAATCCAGAATAACAGGCGAAAAAGGTAGCAAATAGTGAAGACAGTTGCAATATACTGAGCTATAAGTCCCATTTCCATGCACTTTTGAATGATCATCCAGATTAGGGTTGTTCCAATACTGTGCCTTGTAAGAATCCTTTGATAAGTGACTGTCCATTTGCGTTTACTGACTGTGTCAAGATAAAAAAAAAAAATAGAAGAAATAAACATAAAAATAGAAAGAACATAACATTAGGTAACTTTGCAACAGGTGGAATACCAACAGTTGAGGAACAGAGCGGGTAAGTACTACCCAAAGACAGCATTACATTGCTCTATTTAAATGGAGGGATAAGTCCAAGCCTATAAGCTCTTCCAGTCTCCTTTTAGGGACTCAAACTACTATTTTTGCCCATCCGGGTTTAGTTGTGTGATTTTGCATTTTTTGCTGTGACTATCTTCCAGTCGGGGTCAACCTGGCGTAAATATCTGGGAGTAGTGGTGTCACTTGTGGGATCAGGTAGAATTCCCCATTCTTTCAGAAGGGAGAACCCCTTTGTCCAAGGTATGCACTACATAGGTGCGGCCATCTTTGGTAATGGAAATGTGTGTGGGGTAGCCCCATCTATAGATTATCTTATGATTTCTGAGCACCTTTGTCACAGTATTCGAGTTTTTCTCTTTTTTTGCACGGTATATTGTGACAAGTCAGTGAAAAATTTCAGATTATGGTATTGTGAGGGAATTTGTTCTTGTTTGTGCATTACCGTCATGAGTCTTTCTTTAATGTGAAAGAAGTGGAGACGTAGCATCACATCTCTTTTTTTTTCTAACGGAAACTTTATTAACAATTCAGCATTACAAAACACTTATCCAAAGTCATACATCAGTGTACAAAGCAGAATGGTATCAATACAATCTGTTCAATCATGGGGGGATAAACCCCCACATTACAACATATAGCTTAAATGTCAGAATTCAAATCCAGCAGTAGTCTCCACTGCTAGGCATCACGTAAGCCACATAACAAGTAGCTAGTTAGTGAAGGGTGGGATGATGGTCATGGAGGGGGGAGGGGAAGGAGGCAGCAGTGCGGGAATCTTGGAGGCAGACGTGAAGTGGGAGTTGGCAGGCCAACCCTCCCAAGCCCATACACTAGAAATT
>BLSH010206778.1:358655-371963 GCA_018402905.1 Glandirana rugosa
TGACAACACCTAGTCGACCTTACCCGTATAATCTCCAGGAGTATGGAAATTCTTCGACCACTCTCGCAGTCTCTCACCAGCTTCTTAAAGGTATGAGGACCTCTAATATGCCCATTCCAGCTGATCCACAACAGTCTTTGTGTACTAATATCCCTCCTCTTCTGGATCCTGAGAGGCCTACACTGCTGGAAACCCAGTGGAAAATGTCCACATCAGACCCAGGACTGGAGCAACATATGACCACAGCTTTGGGTAAATAAAAATGGCATTTACTGTATATAAGGTTTGTTTCATGCCAATAATAAGTAAGGACGTGTAAGGGAGGGATGGGAATGGGTTCATGTTTTGAGTTGACGTTACCAACATACTTGAGCTTTAATACATATGGCCTATATTACAATGATGGCCCAGACGGGAGCACTGTTGCTTTGGGAGAATGTCATATGATGTCCTCCCAGAATGCTTCTGCGTGATCTGTCACTGGCAGAGTCCACTGGACACAGCCAATGTTTGATCACTGTATCGGCCCGCTGCCAGTACCATGTAATCGCTGTAACCCTCCCTCTGAACCATACCCGGGAACATGTTCTCAACATGGAGGGGTGGGTGTTTTGGGGCAGGGGATTGTTGGGGTCTGTGAGCTGGCTTATCAGAATCTGGAAGCTCCCTTTACAAGGAGGTCCCCAGAGTACCTGACCCATGTACCAAAAAAAGTGTCAAAAAGTTATAAAAACACACACCGTTTTTGACAATCCCTTTATCAAGAAAATAAAAAATAATGTTCCCAATGTAAATCCATTGTCATAACTTACAACTTATATGTAAGGGGCAGAGCCACCTGGCCACGTCACCTGGTGACACCACCCCTTGTGACGTTGCTGACTCAGCATGCACCAGTCCGTGATGCCAGAAGGGTTCAGTGCCACCAGGGGGACCCCAGACCATTTTTTCTTTATTTTTTTTCAATGGCCGGGTGTTGGCAATTGCAACTGCAAGTCAATTTAAATGTGATTTGACTTGTTTTTTTCCTTAGAAATGTAATTTTTGCTACAGCATGTTCTATGCATGCTACAGATGTGCTGCTTCACAGGCAGACTACAGGGACCCTCCAGGCACTATATGTAAAGGAATTCTTTGTTTTTATTCTTTCACTTTAAGCATCATTAAATTCACTGCTCCTGAAAAAAGGATTGCTTTTTAAAAATGTGTTTGCAATGATACATGCCCCCCAGGGCAGTACCCAGATTTCCATACCCCTTTTATGGTCAATTACTTGAATATAAGCTTTCAAAATGGACACTTTTGATTTTTCCTGTTCGTTTTCCATAGACTTCTTTTTCGCCTGTTCGGGAGTTCTGCTGCGAACGGAACAAGGGGCTGTTCGACCTATCTCTGTTTGGCATCTGATTGGTGAACTCCATGGTTGGTATCATATAAATTGTGTATATCATATATATTATTACGGGGGTGTGGCCTGCCACAGTTGTGGACGGACGTGCTTCAGCAAGCTCCGCTGCCATTATGATACCATATGCAGGAATCCTGACCTCAGGAACTTGGGTGAGCTACTTTACCACCCTAGCTTATCTCCCCATGTCCTCAGCTCCATTCCGAGCTGTCTATTGTGCGGATCGGCGGCCATCATCCGCACAGGCAAAAATTGAGGCCGTGGCTTTTGCGGCCTATAGGGCCCAGACCTGAAGGTGTGGTTCCTGGGGCTACAAACCACCATCCACTCACCATCCCCACATCTAGAACCCCCTGGGACTCCACCACATCAAGGATAGCCCCCAGAGAGACTGAAATAGGGCAATAATCCGGGGATCGAGTTGCGGCATGTTGTAGCCTGGAGAGGCTACTATAACCACAACCTGCAACCCTAACAAAAAGCACCCCAGTCTGTACAAAGGAGACCATCCCAGACTGCACAAAGAAATTCACAATACCACAACCCCCCAGCCGCCCCCGGATCCCTTAAAAATGAACCTAAGGTGAGCTGCTTAGATCCAATCCACGATGGCTGCTTAATCTGAGAGCTCCGCCACCTCGAGGTCACAAATCAGCAAGAAAGGAGATCCCCAGCAGGGAATGACTAGAGGAAAATACCACAGTGCTTCGGCACAAAGAACACGATCACCAAGAGACCAGGGTCCTCAGGTGAACGTCAGTGTCCCGGAGCTGTTCCACTCACAGCGGTAGAGAAACACAGGACCCAGCCAACAGGACACTTCTGGAAAACCACGCTCTCCCAGCTCAAGCCCGGTAAGGCAGAGAGAAAACAGTCATGCAGAAATGAGTGCTCCCACATCAGAAGCCCCTAGCCTAGGCAATCTGCACGCCATAGCTGCAGACATAAAATAAACTTTCTCGGCTGCTATATCAGGCCTGAGAGAGGACATACCCTTGATGAATGGCAGAGTGGGGGGTAGAGAAAGCGACAGCCCGCCATGACGCAGCATTATGCCAGGTCCAACAAATGGCAGAATCGCATTCTATTCACCTACGCGAACTCCACCAGCACATCGAGGACCTTGACGACTGGGGAAGGAGACGAAACTTGAGAGTAAGAGGCCTCCCGGAATCAATTGAATATAACCAGCTCACACGAGCCACGGTAGCCATCTTCAATGATCTCCTAGGGAGACCGCCAGAAGCACCCATAGAGCTGGAACGTCTACACAGAGCACTCAGACCTAAGGGACGAGACACTGATCCCCCGAGAGATGTTGTATGTTGCCTAGTCAGCTTTCCTCAGAAGAAGGAAATACTCAGGAGAACTCGCGATAGGGGACGCATTCTAGCCCATGGCACCGAAATCAAAATCTTTTTTCAAGACTTATCGACAATAACACTTCAGCGTAGAAAGGAACTAAGACCTCTTCTAGATCTCCTACGCTCCATATCTATTACTTATTGCTGGAAGTTCCCCTTCTGCCTGTCGGTGACTAATCAGGGCCGGGCTGCTAACCTCAGAGTCCCAGAAGACCTTGAGCACTTTTGTAACATACTCGACATCCCAATCATAGAACACCCTGATTGGTACAGTGACTTTCGAACACCACTCCTAAGGCAAGTCTCCTCGATGGAAGACATAAGGGAAGCAGGACAACGGGGACCCAGCTGCCGACACTCTCTCACCCCAAGATATCCACCAGCAATTCAAGACTCACCAAGGAACAACAGTCCAACATCCTCCCTGGCTCCACGAAGAGCCCGGTTGGAAGACTTACTCTCAAGCAGATAGAAGTTGTCTTACTCTCAATGGTCAGGTATTGATAAATACGCTTATAATCCCTATGTACCCCCAATAATAATCCTTCTTCTAACTACAAACACCCCTTTTCTACCCTATTCTACTCTACACCCAAGAACTAAAACGACCTGGTGGATCTTTGTCCACCCTATACAGGAGGCCTACACCTCTCCCACTGCCTACTATGGACAAAATTGAAAATTTTAGTTCAGAAACCCCGAACCAATATCACAACACAAAGAAATCTACTCCCCTTCCAAACAAGCCTCACTACCGAGAACCACCGAACACCCTCTATAAAGTAGATGAGACGAACACTATAATATCAGGAAGGGGATCCACAATACTACTACATGGAAAACTTTGCCTTAGACACTTCCACACCCCCCACCCTGCATAGGCGATCCACCTGGATACTCCTTAACACCCCCTAGACCCATATATCTCATCACATCTGAGATAGGGAAAGAGACACAGCACTGTTTAATCGCTGGACAGTGTGTATATCCAAATGTCAACCCAGGAACTTTCTCCTCTATGAAACACTGAACTCCTCCTCTTCCCACCTAGACCAACCATATAGAAGAATGTGTATGGTCTACAATTAAGCCCCAAAACAAAGGAAGCCTGGAAGCCTTTGCTAACCCATTCAGGAATCCACATCCCTCTTGGGTGCCGTAGCCGGTCTACCCTCCACCCCTCTGGACACAACACCCTCTCCATCCCCTCTCATCCCCCCTCTACAAATAACCCAAGCATAGCGGAAGAATTAAAAAAATTCTATATAAAATTATATAATATATCCACCTCTGAAATGCAACCACCCAAATCTAATGATAGGCACATCAGTATTCAAACCTTCCTAGAGAAAAACTGTCCGGAACCTGACACAGTAAAAGACCTTGATGTCCCGATCACAGTACAAGAATGGAAAGTTGCCATAAAAAATCTAAAACCTGGAGAAAGCCCTGGTCCCGATGGTCTTCCAGCAGCTTACTACAAGACCTTCTCTGATACCCTGGCTTCTCCCTTCTTCAAAGCCTTCAACACCATATAAGCCGAACGCCCCATGAACCCAGGCCTATTAGAAGCACATATTGTAGTCATACTAAAAGATGGCAAGGACCCAATCAAACAGCAAACTATTAAACTTAGATATCAAGATCTTTCCCAAAAATCTTAGTGAACCGCTCCTTCCCCCCAACATCTCCCGAGACCAAGTAGGCTTCATCCCTGGCTGGGAAACCAAAGATAACACAACCAAGGCAACAAATGTACACCACTACCTTACTTCTTCAAAGCAAACAGGATTCTTCCTGTCATTAGATGTGGAGAAGGCATTTGACAGGGTGGCCTGGGACTACATGGAAGCTGTGCTCAGATCGATTGAGTTGAGAAATCGCTTACTAAATTTCATTATGGCCCTGTACTCCAACCCCACAGCCAGAGTCCGAGTAAATGGCCTCCTGTCAGATGCCTTCCCGACCCGCAAAGGAACGAGACAGAGATGCCCCCTATCCCCTATCATTTTCATACTCACCCTAGAATCATTGCTAAACAACCTTAGATGCAGACTTGAAGCGTTGGAACAAACCGATCTTTTCGTGGTTTGGAACGGCTGCTATTCTGAAAATGAACACACTACCCCGCCTTCTATACATACTGCAAACCCTCCCGATACATATCCCCGACTCGTTTTTTAAAATATATAAAAAAGCCTGCACCGACTATCAGCGGGGCAACAAAAAAAACAAGGATTAATTATCACTATCTCACCCTTCCCAAACAAAATGGAGGCATAGGTCTTCCAGACCTCAAAAACTATTACACTGCATGCCACTTGACAAGAATCCTAAGCTGGAATGCTCATGAAAAAGAGAAGGACTGGGTCAAAATTGAAAACTCCTTCACTACAGCCCCGCTAAGACAACTCCTATGGACCCTACCCAAACATTCCACCAGAAATCAAAAGTCATCCCCTTATAGGCACTACCCTGCAGTTCTTTCAACTCATCTGTAAATCCTCAGACATACTGTATCTTCAACACCAGGGCCCCTTATCTCACTACACCTTAACCCCGATTTCCCGCCAGGAATGCATAAATCTTTTCTGGAAAAATCATGGCCACACAAACAGGTCCGCATTTATCAATTTTTATCACAAGGGAAACTTCAAAACAGAGAAGATCTCCCTTTAAAAGAAGGAGGCACACGGTGCTCCCCATGGGAATACACCCTAATTTCGCACTATATACACTCCCTAGACAGTAAATTGAAGATCATAAGACCACTCTCACCCTTTGAACCCATGTGCACGGGAGGGCACCCTCAAAAACACCTTATCTCTATAGTGCACTCACTATTATTTGAGGAGACCCCTCCCAACACGGGAACAGCATGTAAAGCCTGGGAGAGTGAGTTATCTATATCCATCTCCCCTGACACTTGGGAACGTATTCACCAAACAATACACAGGGGCTCAGTGCATGTCTCCACACAAGAAAATGGATACAAGTTCTTAATGAGGTGGTATCGCACCCCTACACCTCTCCACAAATTCAACCCAAGCATTCCAGACACCTGTTGGAGATGCAAACAAAACAAAGGAACTCTACTACACATCCTGTGGAGCTGCCCAACTATCCAACCCTTCTGGTTCGAAGTCCATAAAATCATTAAAGAAGTAACAACCTATACAATAGACTTATACCCTGCACAATTTCTTCTTCATATCACCTCCCTACCCAACAAAATCTACCTTAAGTCCCTCACCATGCACATGGTGAATGCTGCCAAACAATGTATCCCAGTTCACTGGGGCTCCTCACACGCCCCAACAACAAAAGAATGGTTACAAAGAATTGACAGAATCGTGGAGATGGAGAGGTTAATAAGCAGTGCTCATGACACCCCGGCCAAATTCTAAACTAAATGGGCATGCTGGTCCCACTTCAAAATGACCACAGGCTACAAGAATCATTTTAAAGATGACATACTAACCATGTGAGACCCAAGCTCACCCCTAAGACCCCTATATCCATCCACATAATTTCCCATACTATCCACATATAAGAACAATCACAAACTCCCAAACACCTAATAGTTAATCACGACAACTACACACTTTTCATTTTCAAACTTGTCCCGGCGGAGGGACAGAGAGATGGACAAGTCCCACCCCCTCCGCTAACTATCCCCCCCTTTTTCTGCGCACCAACATATACTTTCTCCCCCTCCCATTAGCGGCTTCCAAGCCGCACCCCCCCATAAAACTGTGATAACTCCTAAAAATCAAACACCTTCCTACATACTTTGTGTACACCTGACTGGTTTCGTCCAATTAGACGACACTACCATTATAACTAAGAAACGAGTATCCCTCCACATAATACACTGTAATTATCTTACTCCACCACAGAGGGAACAATAACTTACCCCTATTTACCACAAGGACCATATGCTGAAGGGCATCCATTCAGAAAACTGAATATGCTAGTATTCCAGACCTCAATTTTAAAAAAAATTGTATAAATGTGACAAAGTATGTTATATAACACTGATGTCTACCACCTTGTCATGGATGCTAATGTTATATACTCTAATTCATCTTTGGCTGGTACCCTTTTCTTTTTTTTTTTTCTACCCTAAACAAAGACTTACTTTATGGAAAAAAAAAAATCATATATATTAGGTAGCTTCATGTATATTATGCATGGAAGATATACCAGGCATGTCGCTTAATTATATTTATTTAGGTGAATGTACACCTGGAGCCCCTTGCAATGAGTTGCAACAACCACAATCCAAAAAAAGTAGATCATGTTTTATTAACTACGTAACGACGGGCCACCATACTGCTGCAGAGTGGCTTGTTCCCGCAAATCTGCTCACTGCCAAGCGGGGGGAATGAATCAGCAGGTGAGGCGGACTTGATGTCCACCGACCACCCACGATCGCTCCAGTTACAGGCAGAATGGGGATCTGCCAGTGTAAACAAAGGCAGTTCTGTAAGGGGAGTTGAGTAAGATCTTCTGTTCCCAGTAAATGAGAACAGCGATCTCTCTCCTCCTCCAGTCAGCTCAGCCCCCATACAGTTAGAAATGCCTAGCAGGGAACACAGTTAACCCCTTGATCACCAGTAGTGTT
Source organism: Glandirana rugosa (assembly GCA_018402905.1). Classification (NCBI taxonomy): domain Eukaryota; kingdom Metazoa; phylum Chordata; class Amphibia; order Anura; family Ranidae; genus Glandirana; species Glandirana rugosa. The sequence goes on from BLSH010206778.1 coordinate 366,055, forward strand.
AACCCCTTTCCTGCCAGTGACATTTATATAGTAATCAGTGCATTTTTATAGCACTGATCGCTGTATAGATGTCAGTAGTCCCAAAAAAGTGTAAAAAGTGTTTGATCTGTCCACCGCAATGTCGCAGTCCTGCTACAAATCGCTGATTGCCACCATCACTAGTAAAAAAAAATATATATATATATATATATATATATATATATCAAAAAAAGAATATATATCAGCTTAAACTGATGAAGAAATTCATTTTTTTTTTTTAATTTTTTTTTTGGATATTTATCATTGCAAAAAGTAAAAAAATAGATTTTTTTTTCAAAATTGTTGCTCTTTTTTTTGGTTATAGAGCACAGCATCGTACGACTGCGCAATTGTCAGTTAAAGCGGCACAGTGCCGTATCACAAAAAATAGGCCTGGTCAGGAAGTGGGTAAATCTTTCCAGGGCTGAAGTGGTTAAAGACGTCACGTATATTATATCACATAGAGTGAGAAAAAAAGACTCACATAAAAACCTTATTTTTAAAAACACATAAACTACCATGCACACCACACTATAAGGTATCCTCTGCTCACTGTCAGAAGAGGGGAATTAAAAACTCACTTCTTGATTCTAAAATGGAAAAATTACTGATGTATGTCTTACTGTCATTCAGTTCTCATATATAAGTTATTAAACAGAGGAGCATGTTACCTTCATACCATGTCATATCTGTATCCTAAAAGCCAAGGAAAGATAACCTAACAACAGATAGAAGATATATCTATAAAGCAATAAGGCCCATTCACAGTGATTTTCTGCTTAAAGCTGGTAGCTCTAAAATGCTCAACAAGGAAAATTCTATTAATTTCATGTTCAAAGATTTTATTGATTAGTTCAGAAACATGTACATACAAAATGTCTCACAGGTAGTAACATTATACCGACAGAACAAGTACGGAATCAGGATTAAATCTGTCTTAAACATCAAATCTTTGGCTACTAGCTTGAGAAGAAATAAATAAGAGTAAAGCAAAACAGGTGGATTCTAGGAGTTTTTACCAGTCGGTGAGATTCACCTGAGTAATGGGACTTGGGGTTACCCACCTGCCCCAGCGCCCCCTTGGGAACAAACTGCGCCTGGACAAGGAGGCGACCCCAACTGTCATCAATTCGAGCTATGGGCCCCGACAGGTGTTAATCTTTAACAAAGTTTATCAGGGACCATTTGGGATAGGCCCCCCAACCAACATGGGGATCTCCTAGGATAAAATATAGACAGGGGGATTGTTAAGCTTAAGTAGCGGGTGGAAAAGGGAGAATAATGAGCTAATGACCTGCTCATGCATGGCGGGGACATTATGGTGAGACAAGCTACCATTAGAGAAAAATACAAAAAGAGGAGAGGGAAAGAAAGAAGAAAGTATTAGGGAAAAGGAAGGAGAAGTGAGATGAAGGGCAAAAGGCATCTGTGCTTCCTGTAGGATAAATTGTGAGGGCCTTGTGTCTAGGCTTTGAAGCGATCTAGCATGATGGCCATGGGTGCGCTCAAGGGGTGAGGAGACTATAGTAAAAGTTGGAGGGTATAAAGTGTTCCATCCACGGTTTCCATATTTTTTCTTGAGCCACTGCCTTATCCATAATAATGGCTTCTATTCTCGCATGAATCATAGCCCTTGTGACCCTGTTTTTGGTCTCAGTAATATTAAGAAGGGATGTTTTCCACGCCTTGGCTATCGTTTGTTTTGCCGCCGTCATAATCTGCAAGAGAAGTTTGAATTGAGTCTTAGTAATGCCATCCGTTTTTTTGTTCAGAAGAGCAACCGTCGGCTCAGGGGGGAGAGAATTATGAAATAAAGTTGATAATATCTGGAATATTTGCCCCCAGAAGGTTGCAACCAAAGGACAGGACCACCAAATGTGGAGGTGTGTACCTCGTTCTGTACAGCCTCTGAAGCAGAGAAGGGAGTAGGTAGGGATATATTTTGCAATACGGGCAGGGACCAGGTACCATCTCAGGAGTACTTTATAACTGGTTTGACTGCCACTACTGATTGAGAGGAAGATTTAGTGGCTTCCCAAATGTCAGTCCAGTCTTTAGGTTCAAAGTGTGTCCCTAAGTCTTTTTCCCAATTGGTGACGTACAATATAGAGGAGGGAGGTAACGGATCCAAAAGCTGATTATATATAGAGATGAGATTAAGCCTTTTGCGTGAGGGTCTTTGTGGCAGGTATGCTCAAAAAGGGACAGGGCTGGTAGGGAGGAGTCCCTACGTATGCAGGGAGAAAAAAATGTTTTAGTTGGAGGTACCTAAATATTTCTGAATTGGGTAGGTCTTATGTTTCGCATAGCATCGGGAAGGGTTTGATTGAGTCTGAGGTCGTAAATGAGAGAGCTCTGAAAAGGTTAGATCTGGTCCAGTTGTCGAATGAGTTTGGAGAGGTCCAAGCTGGATAAAAGGCTGGGTTTTTTAAGAAAGAGAGTAGGGGATTATGTGGAGATTGTAGGCCGTGTTTGGTCTTCAAATTCTCCCAAAGGCGTAAACTATGCGCTGTAACTGGGTTGGAAATCTGTTTACGGTATTTTGGCCTTAACCAAAGAAGATTTGCTACCGATAATGGGTCACAATCAACCGATTCCAGAGAGACCCATAGAGGGGTCTCTTTAGTAGCATGGTATTTTGGGAGTTGGGATAACTGAGCCGCCTGGAAATATTTAGCATAGTTGGGGACACCCAAGCCTCCTCTTATTTTAGGGGAGAAAAGTATGTGTCTTTTTATTCTGGGTCTAACTTCCCCCAGATATATTGGAATGTGCGTCTCTGTAGAATGCGCAGAAAGTGGGGGGGGGGGCATTGATTGGCAGCACCCTAAAGAGGTACAGAATTTTTGGTAAAATAGTCATCTTAATTGTAACAATTCTGCCCATCCAGGCTAGGGGAAGTTTAGACCAAGATTCCATAAGGCTAGTTAAGTGTGTTAGTATTGGGGGATAGTTTGCTGAATAAAGATTTGCGATGTCAGCTGTGAGGTGGATACCTAGGTATGGTAAGTTGTTTGCGGACCAGATAAAGGGAAGTATTTGTTGTAATTGAGCTAATGGTAGAGGGTCAATAGAGATGTTTAAGGCTTTGGATTTATGTGGGTTTACGATCAAGCCCAAAATTTTACCAAACTCTTCCAGAGTTTTGAGGAGATTCGGGGCTGATGTTATGGGGGCTGTCAGGAATAGTAGTATATCGTCTGCGAAGAGACATAACTTGTGTTGATGGCAACCCATATCGATGCCTTTTATATTTTGGTTAGTTCGAATCATTTGTGCCAGTGGCTCGATTGCGAGGGTGAAGAGGAGAGGAGAGAGAGGGCAACCTTGACGCGTTCCTCGACGCACCGGGAACGGATCAGATTTGAAGCCCAAATACTTGATGTAAGCTGAATGAGAGCAATAGAGAGAGGAGACACAGGAGAGGAAATGGGGGCCAAAGCCCCAAGTCTTGAGGGTGAACTTTAGATAAGATCATGATAAGGTATCAAATGCTTTCCTTATATCTAAAGACAGGAAGCATGTGGGTATCTTTCGTTTCCTAGCTACATGAGCTAGGATAGCTGCCCTTCTGACGTTGTCTCCAGCCTGCCTGGGGGGGATAAACCCCACTTGATCTCTGTGAACCAGGGATCCAATAATTGGATTCAGGCGTGTGGCCAAAATTTTAGCTAGGAGTTTAATATCTAAATTTAATAAGGAAATTGGACGAAAATTAGCCCAGGAAGAACTATCTGAGTGGGGTTTGGGCAGCATGGATACGACGGCAGAAAGGGATTCAGGCCTGAAGTTGGTTCCCTTCAGAATACTGTTAAGGGCCGATGTCAATGGGGGGGTGAGTAGATCAGAGAAATGTTTGTAGTATATAGCAGTGAAGCCACCTGGGCCTGGTCTTTTGTTAGAGCGTAAACATTTAATAGCTGCTGCTACCTCCATCTCAGTGACTGTTTGCTCGAGAGCGGATTGTTGATCAGCTGATAGAGAGGGTAGGGAAATGTTAGCGAAAAGAGACGCTGCATGTGTCTCGTCGAAGGTTGTTTGGGGGGAATAAAGATTGGCGAGATGTCTATGAAAGTGGGCCATTACTTTCATAGGGTTACTGGTATAGGTGTTGTGGGCTACTTTTAATCTGATGGGCTTGTATGGTTGGTCTAGTTTTCGTAGGGTGAGGGCTAAAAAGGTATCTGGTTTGTTGCTTTTCATGTATAATTTGTGTCTGGAGCGTCTCAAAGTTTTATCAGCTGACTCAGATAAAAAAAGATCTAATTTCAGCCTCGCCTGGTCTAAGGCTTGCCTATGAGAGGGAGTGGGGTCCTTCTGGAAGTTGGTGTGGGCCTTAAAAAATTGAGCGTCTAGTTCTTTGTGTTTCGCCCTCCTATCCTTTTTAAGGTAAGATGCTTTACTTATTAGCGCGCCTCTAAGGACTGGCTTATGTGCCTCCCATAGGGTTAGAGGGGATATGTCTACGGGTGTGTTGTCGGTAATGTAATCTTTAAGGACTAGTGAAATATCCAGTCTGTGGGAAGGATTAGCTAGAATTGAGTCATTTAGACACCATGTTCTGTCAACTTGTTTAGGTATTAAAGAGGTCAATGACGTGATAACTGCATCATGGTCTGACCATGAACAGGGGCAACGATGGATGCAATAAGAGAGGGGACAATGCATACATCAATCAGGATGTGGTCTATACGGGAAAGAACTTTGTGTGGGTGGGAATAGTGTGTATATTGTCTAAGCGTCGGATTGGATTCTCTCCAGGTGTCTATGAGGGAATGAGAAGACAGTAGATGTCTTAAGCTCGATTTTCCGGGGTTCGAGTCCGATGTGAACGGGGATTTGTCGAGAAACGGGTATATGGTTTGGTTTGAGTCTCCACCTAATACTAGTTAGCCCTGTCTATGTTGCGTTACGACATGTAGCAAGTGAGACATGAAAGAGATGGGCCTCTTGTTAGGGGCATAGTATGCTACTAGTGTGACCTCAGTCTCGAGGAGGTGTCCAATCAATATAATGTACCTGCCTTCAGGGTCATTGATATCCCTGGACATTGAGAATGGGGCCCTACGGTGAAAGGCTATGAGCACCCCTCTCTGCTTCTTATTAGCTGAGGCCGTGAAGACCTGGGGATAGGATTGGTGGAAAAATGTAGGGGTATATTGCTGGGTAAAATGGGTTTCTTGCAGAAATACGACATGCGCTTCAAGAGAAGCAAAGGAGCGGAAGGCTTTGGTCCTCTTCTGAGGTACATTAAGCCCTTGAACGTTTAGTGTCAAAAAGTTTAAAGGAGCCATCTTGGAGGTTTATCCTTACTAGACACTTGTAATGTGAGAAAAATAGGAATACGCAGAGTTCCCCCGGGAAGGGATATAAAGAAGAGGAGAGAAGGGGAGAGATACATGAAGGATAGACACGAGTGGAAAGCGTACTTATTCAACAGAGAGGAATAAGTAAATACAGTGAAACTTGTTCGAATAGCGTAAAGTGCAAAGACTAGGACCGGGAAAGGAAAAGAAGAGAAAGAAACCAACGTGTCCTGAGTGGTCGAATGACCACTAAGGACTAAATGGGGCTAGTCTGAGGGGTCTACACAAGACCCCGTCAATTAGCGAGGGGGGGCAACAGAAACAACCAGGGAGTGCCAACGGCTATTTAACATGTCTATAAGTAATAAGGACATTCCCAAAGTACTCAAAAAGATCACCTGCAGCAGGTGACAAGAGGTGAGCTCCTGGAGTACATTCATAAGTATCCCATTAGGTGTGTATCAAATGGAGTGGAACCTGGCGGGAGATATCAGACAATTGTATGGAAGAGGTTTTCCTTGAAAAGTGACAACAAACAAGTAACTTAACATGAAAATTTGATAAGACGATCAACCCAAAAACAAT